>JBANCZ010000326.1:0-40790 GCA_037040025.1 Sphaerogastrella javana | reverse complement strand
GGTTAGTACAATTGTTGAGATAGAATCGGGTTGTTTATATTTTCCCTATGGAACTATGAAATCATATATGCAATTTATTAACTAGACATATAATATCAATTGGAACTTTCAAAACAGAATCACAAACATAAAGAGAATCTAGATAAACACATACCATATATGTATTCATTATAATTATCAATTATCATTATCATTATATCATTACAATTTAAACTAAAACATGAGGTGTTTTTCAGCTGTATATTATTATTAATAGTTTTTTTTTATAATTATTTGCTGTTCTGTTTTTATTGGCCAATTTTTGAGCACCGAGCAAATTTGAATTCTTTCTTTCTCAAAGATCATCATCTTTCATTATATTTATATAGGAATAATTTATTAGATCGTACACAAGTAGCATATACGTAAAATTTGGTAGTGTGTTTCCTTTAAATTGTTCTGATTTTTTTGGGCTTTATTTCTCCGATTTGTTGCGCGTTTTGGCCTGGCCCAAAGCAGTCGTTGCCAGTGTCTTCTCCGCCTTGCGGCTGCTGCTGCGTGGCAATGTGGTGCAACTGGCGGACATGGATTTGTCCTGCAAAAAGATAGAACATACAATATATTAGTATATATATATAGTCATTACATATGATAGAAACACATGCTGAAAAAATGCTTCGACTTTTCATATTGTTAGTAGACAACGCAAGGCTCTGTACAGCTTTTGTTTTTAGGGAGTAGGTGCAAAGGGTCAAGGACCATGTAGTTAAGAGAGCAATATAACACGCTTGGGTATGAGCTGAACGGAATGGTGCTCTTACATCAAATCTGCGTTTCTTTAGCGGCACACAGCTCCTCATCCTTGGCATGGCTAGTGTTGCTGCTGTTGCGCAGCATATTCTCTTTGAGCGACTTGAATATCTGACCAATTCCGGACTTATTGCTAGGACTGGGACTGACACTGTCACGTGATTCCCTTCTGGGTGGCAGCGGTGGTGGTGGCGGCGGTGCACGTCCTTTGCCATGCTGCGCCTTGGGACGCAGTGGTGGTCCTTCTACTGTTATTGTTGTTGTTGTTGTTGATATTGCTGTGCTCATTTCTGGTTCCAGTTGTGATCGAAAACTGTGAGTAATCTCTTCGAGCGTTGCCAGCAGTTCACGTGGTGACACTGAACGCTGTCTGCTATTATTCACAAGGCTATCAACTCCTTGTGGTTGTTCCATTTCAGCCCTTGACTCGGTTACAACCAATAGAAATGGATCCACGTGTGCGGGCAAAGCATTAGCAACAGCTTCGACTTGAACTACTGGTGCCTCAGCTGCTTCCTTATAGGATTCTTCATTTTCACTTGTGTATGATTTATCTACGTTATCAGCATTATGTGCTATTTGATTCAGTTGCTCCTCCTGTGTTTCTACTACCTCTGCAGTTTCTTGTTCTTCCATTAGGGGCGCTTCATAGAAGTCTTCATCCTCGTCCTCCTCATGATCGTTGTTAACATTCGCATCATAATTGCTGTTCTCCTCTTCGCTTTCCACAATCTTCAGCTGAATTTCATCATGAGCATTCATAGCTCTACCAACTTGAAAGTAACGCTCATTATCCAAGTAGACCTCGGCACGCATATCATCCAGCAGTTGCTAATCGATATATCGATAATGTATCATAACATCAAAAAATAAAAAGGCTGACACTATAAGCTATACAACAATTTAGTTCGAGGTGTTCCTAACATTATTACAATTCTTTACATTATAACTAATATAATTCTTAATTATTATCATATTATTTATATGTGATCTCTAACCTTAACAAGTTATACTATTTACTTTGAATATAGAAATCTATGGACCATAACACCGTCTTTCTAATTTCTATTACAGTTTCACAAACACCTCGGATAAGTCAAGATAAACCTCTCTACTCTGTCCCTCTTAAGCCCTCTCTATTCGATCGGCTTACCTCATTGCGTTTGGACTTCACGCGCGCCTTGGAAGCGTTCGTCATGGATGAGGTACGACTCAGGCCACCGCCCAGGGGCGCACTCACTGGCTCGGCACTGGAATAGCCCGAGCTGATGTCATCCGTGCTGCGTATGTTGTAGCTGTAAAATGAAAAATGAGAATTGATATATAGATTGATATCTATATATAATAGACTATGATTTTTCATACTCACTTGAAATCTCCAGCCTGTTTGCCGGCGCCGGCGGCAGCTGAGGAGGCAGTGACATCCACCTCGGTAAAGTACATGCCAGTCGAGTGGCGTGTGCCGCTGGCTGAGCGACCAACGGGCGTATGATGGCGTTGGCGCAGCAGCCGTGTTTGAGCTTGGGGCTGACGCATTAACACCGCCGATGAGGACATCACATCGTCCAGTTCGTCCTGGGTGCGATGCATATCGGGTTCACTGAGATCGCTGAGGCTGTAGCTGCGTTTGATGGTCTGCACAAGATTACCGCCGCCCTTGTTTTTGCGAAAGTGAAAGCGAAATAATCGGATTTTCATTTTGAAAAACAAATCGATAAGCGATAAGTTAGCATTATATAGTGTATGTAGAGTTAGGTACGATTGCAGCAATGTATTCATCTCTATATCTTCTTGTATAACTGAGTAATTATTTTTGCCTGCATTTAATCGATAACAAATCGATAAGTTGTACTTATTTTGCAAATATATTACAGCAATAATTATACATGGTGTTTTTTTTAAGATTTGGCTTTACAATTAACCATTTACAATTTATGAAAAAAATTTAATCAACTGATTAACTAAACAATAAATACGCTTAAGCTATAAACTAATTTGTGATGATGACATGGTTTAATTTCATGTGCAATTTAATGTGTGATTGTGTGTATGTGGGCTTGATGCTTTTGTGCCTTGAGTATCATGCTTTATCGACTATCGATTAATCCCCCTCGATATCAACTTCCATTGAGGGTTCACGCAGCTTGCGTCGTCCACGTATGGCCGCATCGCCTGCGGCAGGCATTTCCAACTGCCTGGAGGAACCACGCGTTGTCCGCTTGCTGCCAGAAGTAGCAGACGAAGTTGAACTAGCGGCTCTTCCACCCGTTGTGCGTGTTGTTCGAGTTGATTTGCGCACGGGCAGATCACGCAGCCGGGCAGCACCCGCATCGGCATGGTCCTCCAGCTCGGCCACGGCGAGCTCCTCATTGAATTCGCTTATGATTAGACCGCCATGCTGTGCCCGCCGCAAGTTCTCCATGGCATTCAGCGATATGGAACGCGGCAAATACAAATCGCTATCGCTGGCATCTACCATATCCTGACTCACTGATAATTCTGTGGCAGATCTTGAGGTCAGCAGCGTAGGCTCTGTTGCTGAAGGCGAGGCCAATTGTATGGTCTGTGTTGTGCGTGGTCATTTCAGGGGGTGGTGTGGTCAGCAAATGTTAGTAACAGTGGTGGCAGGCAGGCAGGCAGAGTGCGAGGCGTGGCGTTGCGGTTGTGTTGGTAATTCGGTTTAATTTTGTAAGTCAAAAGTAATGCAAAGAAACGGTAAGAATTGAAGTTAAAAGAAAACAAAGAGGGAAAAAGTTAATAAAATTAGGCATAAAATAAATGCAATTTGATATAAATTAATTGTGTAAGTAAATCAAATGAGTTATTAAAATAGTATATCAAACACACACACACACACACGCAGAGACACACACAAATATATAAATATATATATAGATATATAGTATAGTATATATATACACACGACTGGGTAACTAGTTGTTGGGATAGGCATTCCCTTTGTCTATTTATACACCCTAGAGGCATAATCCACACACACTCACATACATATATATACACACACTTATATGTATATATAAATTTCTTTAAAGTGATTTTCATTTTGCGGTGACAGCAGCGCTCGATTTACACTATATATACAGAAATTGAGTTCGTGCTGCTATCGATCACAGATCTAAGCAATTCGCGGTTGCCTATAATTACAAAAAGCTCATTATAATTAACCGATTTATATCAGCCATACTAAATAAAATGTATTCCATTTCCATGAATATACTCTATGCCTAATTACATCAGGCATTGCTTGTAACGCTAGCGTGTGCCATGTCTGTGGCAGAAGCTTAACATTGTTATGCCTACAGTGCTGGCCATAAAAATGATGCACCTTACCATATAGATTGAAACAGCAGGGAATTGAATGAAATTTACAGCTGGTTTAAAATACACAATATCAACAAAGAGACTAATATTAATAAATGATTAACTAAATTAGCTACAACTGATACCTTCTAAATGAAAACCATAAACCAAATGAATAAATAATAAATGTACAATTAATGTGATTTATACGTGCTGGAATTAGTAATTTAGCCAATCCCAGAATCAACCATATGTTTGACACGTCATTATATAGAATGTGAATAACATAAAGATGAGTGTTTCGAATTATTTAAAGCAAAAACAAAACCTGCACTAGATATAGTACAAATGTTGGCCAATTCTAACTAAATATAGTTACTGAAATGTACTTAAAAATCTAGAACTGTGCCGCACAGCGCACATAAAGCTAAGATGTATAGCATGTGTATAGAATATATGGTATATGGTATATATCTGTCTATTATATAGTCACTTGAAGCTCAATGAATGCTTGACCTGAACATGCAACAAAGAAGAAGGAAATTTTTGCTGCAATATATACAGAGACGTAGAACAAATGAACAATCGTATATATAGCATATATATATATATATATATATATATAGAGAGAGAAAGAGAGAGAGCCAAGTGTAGTTGCTTTGTGTGTAGCCACAAAGAAGCACAAAGATGATGATTAATATAGTACATTGTTAGGCAAGTTATACAACAAACAGCTCAATTACAACTTAAAGTCAAAGCATAATAAATACTAGTTGAAAATGATATAGCTACGCTTAACCCCAACCAACCACAACCAACCACAACCAACCACAACCAACACCACAATTGATTTATCACAAAGTCTAGACTGTATTAGCTATAGAACTCTATAATTGTTTACATTTAACTATAGAGAAACTAGCGCATACACTGTGCATACACTTAAATATTTGTTTATGTTTTGGAAGCGTCTGTATACACTATAAAGTATAGAGTATAGAGTTGAACAGACTGAAATTCTCGAAATTATACAGATATATAAAATGTATATGTATATATATGTATGGAGAGTACAAATACAGCTCTTTAAATGCGTTTTAGAATTATTATTTGATATATGTTAAGTAGCATGTTAAAATTTATTTGAAAACGTATTTCATATATTTAAAATTTCAATACAGCAACAAAATGTGCCTTAAAAGACTCTCTAATAACTAAAGTATAGATTGATTAACGTTATGTTAATTAATATGTCTGTATGTCTATCTATATGGCCTTTAATTGATCTAGCTGTCTTAGCGTAATTCTACAGCGTTAAAGAAAAAAAAAAAAACAAATAAAAGAAGAAACAAATGAATGGGTAAACAAATTACAAAAATGACGAAAGCTTTAGACTATAAACGAAAACAAAACACGAAAGAACAAGACGAAAAAAAAAAAGAAAAACAGACAGAGAGCATATACTAGACTAGTTTAAAACATATGTTTAAATGATATCGTTAAAAATTAAACAAAACAATGTGTGAAGAGCAGGCGTTGACCAAATCGAAGATGCTCACGCTGCTGCTGCTGTTGTTTCTGTTGCTTTGGCTGCTTGTGATGATGATCATGATGATAATGATGGTGATAGATAAAGATGATGAAGAACTATTCTTTATGCTGCTGCTGTTGTTGTTGTTGTGTGGTTTGTTAATGATGATACGGTGAGATGATCGACCGAAACCGAAAACGGGGGCACAGAGATGCGAGTGAAAATATTGCGCAAACAATTTGTATATCGAAAGAAGCAACTGAGGCAAGTTGCGAGATGACGACTGCTGCTGCTGTTGTTGTTGTTGTTGTTGTTGTTGTTGTTGCTGCTGTTGCTGCGATTATTTGTTGTTGGCTGTCTGGTCTGTCGTCTGTCCGTTGTTTTGTGTTTTGTTTTATTTCTATTTTATGCAACGACGCTGCTGGCAAATATGTTTGTTGTTGTAGTAGCAATTGGACAAAAAAATGTGCCAGAGATGAATTGAGTTGAGGTGTTTCTGTGTGTGTGTGTGTGTGTGTGTTTGGGAGAGCAAGTGTGTGTAAGCGTGTGTGTGTGCGAGTGTGAGTGTATGTGAGTGCGTGTGTATTATGAGTGTGCTCTTCTGGTGCTTGTGAATGTTGTTCTTGTTCGTGTTGTGGTTGTAGTTGCTGTGGGTTTCATTACCTTTATGGCTGTCTGCATGATGACATTTGTGGCATAATTAACACCCTTTGATCCCAGTTGCAATACGGCCGAATAGCCGCGTTCGCGTGCCTGATTCAAATACTCATCGATCTCCTAAAAAAAAAAAAAACCGCAGAGAAAAGAGAGAACATATGTCATACACTATATACTATATGGCTATAGAGCTGTGGCGCACCTGTTCACGTCGTGTTAGCATGGGATGCACGAATTTGCGATATAAAGTGGAACTGCCCTTTGTGGCTGGCGATAGCAGCCACAAGACAATTACCACCTTCACCTC
Source organism: Sphaerogastrella javana (assembly GCA_037040025.1). Lineage (NCBI taxonomy): Eukaryota > Metazoa > Arthropoda > Insecta > Diptera > Drosophilidae > Sphaerogastrella > Sphaerogastrella javana. The sequence continues at coordinate 34,188 of JBANCZ010000326.1, read as the reverse complement.
ATAGTAGAATGGGAACCACGATAGAAATATGTCTGTGAATGTTTCGATGCATGTGAAGAATGCAAAGACAATCCAGTACATCATCCATTTGACCTATAAGAATCAAATTTAATCAATTATTAACTGTAAGAAACCATAGATGTATATATAAAATACTTACATATTCCTTCACATTCTTGGTGCGCACCGCCTTGTAGGAGGCATAGGCCGGATATAGAGTGCCGAAAAATAATCTGAAAGCGGGAAACAATAAACTCTGTGTACATGTGCGCGGCGCTATAAATATAATAATGAGCGAGCAAATGCACGCCGTATTGAAGGATAAACGGGGCAATGGCCAACGCTGCAGCAGCTCTAGGAATCTGCCCAGTGCATTCAAATTTTGCACCACATGCGAGGCAGGTGGTGCGGCAGCAGCTGTTGCTGTGCCATGCTGCTCAACAATGTAGGCACCACCGCCAACACCACCACCACCACCACCACCACCATTATCATCATAGTCATAGTCCGTATAGTCGCTGCTCAGAGAGTTGAGCGAGTCGTGAAACCGCAGCGATTGTTGCTGCTCCTGTATGGGGTATATAAACTTGGAGTAGACGGGCACAAATTGTGGATCCTCTAGCGAGTAACTGCGTCCATAAATGGGCACCGCCTGTTGACGTAGGCGTTTAATATTAGCTGGTCGCTGCGACTGCTGTATATACTGTTGCTGAAAGAGCAAATGCTGCTGCTGCTGCTGATGCTGCTCCTGCACATAGCTGGGCCGGCTCATGGCGCTAGCAGTGGCATTCCGTTTGCCATACGCCGTGTTCCTAGCGGCTAAAGCGACGCGCCAAGACTATTTCAGCCAGCTGCTGTCCGAGAGCGTCTAACGCTCATCGCATACAATCTTTATCTATTAATAGATGGGCAAAAAAAAAACTCCGAGCAGACACAGCCCCGAGAGTCTAATGCAAACAAAATACAAATTGAGCAACGATTGCAGTGCAAGTGAAAATTGCTCAGTTCTCAGAGTACAGTGATGCGTAGCCTAGCCAAACTGTGCATGGACTCTAATTTGTAATTTGTAATTAGTTCACTAAGCGTGTGAAAATTGCTCAAATTTATTACAATACAGTGAGGCATAGTGAAACGCCAAATTACAGTCATGAGCTGTTGTTCTGATTGAAAGTACAGCAGACACTCAATAAGCTGGAAGATTTGGTATTTATATTAAAATAGCATGGACTGTATTTATGTTATAATAATATTATAAGTAATACGATGAATATTTCTCGATTAATGAGAAACATTTGTGTACACATTAAAATCATTAAACCATATGCTTTTAATTTCTTAGAAGTCATAGTTTGTAGATGATCGTATTACTTTGAATATACTTTAGTGTATCCTATTAAAATTATTAACCATTTGTTCCTACCTTTCAAGAAGTCATACTTATTAGAAGGTCTTTCAACTGAGCCTACACTGTATTAGCAGTAACTGTACCTAGTACTATTAGAGGATCTACTGACATTTGTTTATCATTTAGCTCACATTACCCTATTCATAATATTCTTATCATAATTTACAATTTAAATGTAACTAGACCCATATCATGTTATCATCACCCTTAGCCAGCGTGCACTGTAGTTGATCGATACAAGCTTTTGCTGCACTTGCTGGGTCTGCGCTGTGCTATGAAGCGAATCTTGGGGACGCTATTAATATGAAGCAAAAGCAAAAAAGCAAAAATACAAAAACGAAAAAAAAAAAAACAATTTACATGGAGTTGTTGATCGGCAAGTGCTAAGCTTTATGCTATATTTTGACTGGCCTCCATTGTCTGATTTGCCATATAAAAACGTATATATACAAATATATATGCTGAGGCAAGGCGAGTGCGTCAAGCACACACATATACACTACCATAAAAGGAGCTTGTTCAATTGACTTTGACGCCGCTGCACAAACTACTTAACGGTAACTTCTCAGGCTGATTAATAAAAATAACAAACTAATAATAATAAAACAAAAACAATTGGCTTGGTTACGCTCGAGAAATCACAGCGTAACGCCCACACAATTAGGAAACAGAATCAACATCAAGCGTTAAGGCCAAGAAACAAACTTGAAAAGAAGAAAAAAAAAGAAGTTTTACTCGCTCACAAATTTAATTGTATTTTTTTTCTTCTCTCTTGTCTTTTGGGGGTCAGCAAGAGCAGCAAAAAACAATGAACTCGATAAGCACTCATACGAGCGTATGTGTGTGTAAGCGGTTAAGATATACTCTTGCAGAAAGAGAGTTTTATGGCTTAGTCATATGGCATGTAACCAATGCATGATTCACTGTAGTTTGTTAATAATCTAAACCATTAAATTAGTCACAGTTGAAAAATGACTCTTAAGAACATAAGTGGCTTAAATTCAAGCCAAATTCAAGGAATTAATGCCGGAATTCTAAACAACAGCAAGGGGACTAAAAGTTCTACTTTAGTCATAGCCAAAATTTGCAGAGTATTAGGAACCTCACTGTCAAATTTTTTTTACCATAAATACATAAAGTTAATCTCTTAACCAAATCAACTATAAAATAAATAGTTACGTTAAAACACCAAAAATTCTGTAAGGGTATTAACACTGCGACTTAATGAAAAAAACTAACGCACACATTGTTGCTCTATTTCCCTTTTGTTCTATTATACTCACATTATAAGCCGAGAAAAGAGACTGCTGATCATATTGAAAGCTTTTCTACGAGCTTTTTGTGCTTTTGTCCTTTGTTATGCTGCGCCTGCCACTGCTGCCGCTGCTGCTGCTGCTGTTAATTACAATAAAAGTAACAGGGCATAAGTAAATGTAATTAACATTAGAATAGAAGAAAGAGTATAGAAATGTGCGCAACAGTGAAATGACAAATTATAAAAGACAAAATTTACCTTGTTTCTAATGAAGCGTTATGCTCCACACTAATTGCCCACGTTCCACTTGAGTTTGTATTTTATATAGAGAGTGTAGAAATTTTGACAACTCAAGGGGTTAAATTTGTGTATGCTTTATAATTTGGTTGCTGTGATTCTACTTTACTACGTTTTTTTGTTTTTTTTTTTTTTGCTTAATTACAACACACGTAAGGCAGCAGCAACAACACTACTACTACAACAACAACAACAACGCAATAGCACCGTGTTGCGTAGCACTCCTTGAATTGATTGTCCAGTCGTTTTTGCTACATTTTTTTTTTCACTTATTGTGGCTTGTTTTAAATGCTTATTTAGTGCACTTTTTTCCTAGCATTGCGCGCGCGAACAATGCTTTTGTTAAACAAAAACGCAGACAGAGATAGACGACAAACAACAACACAGCTGGGGATGTGTATATGTGTGTTGCTCGCAAATGTGTAATCGGAAAATGCTGCTGGTTATCGATAGCGACAGCTGTTGCTAAGGCATTGCCAACATTAAAAATTATATCTCAATCTTTTATTCCGCTAGCGTCAACTTTTTTTTATTAAGTTGTACGTTTATTTTTATATTCAACATTCAAGCAGATGCAAATTGAGAGCAATTTAATACAACCCTACTTTAAGAATATATCGATAAGCTTATCTTATTGGGCAAATCGATAGCCGCACATCGCATTGCTGGCACATCTCTAATTTGAGCGCAACGCGCATTGGCTTTTATTTGGTTCGTATTATATTTCTGCGAATTCCATTGCAAATAAGCATTGTCAGCGATTTTGGTGAATATTGAACGATAATTAAACATCAACCCTTTATATTCATATTCGCAGCGTGCCTATCGAAGCCTTGCAGCACTTGTTGCGTGTCACGATTTTATCATATACCAAAAAAAAATGGCGCAAAATGCACCAAATTGCAAAGATACACAGGTAAAAGAATAAAAAGTTTTATATTTATTTATATTTATACTAGACAATGTCCATTGCAGGAGGTACAGTTCAAGTTGCACGATAAATTCGCCGCATTCAAGAAATGCGGCAATTTACGCAGCAATGTGAAACTATTGGCTGTCTCCAGCAGCCGCGGTCTGCTCTTTGCCGGCAACCCGGCTGCAGCAGAACTAAAGGGTAAGTATACTAGATATGTTAACTATTTATAGTAATTAATACACCATTCGTCTTGCCAGTTATCATTATTAAGGATATAGCCGCGGCCAAAACAAGCGGCAAGCAGCCGCAGTCACGCACTGTGCCGCTGCCACACATTCCCAATTTCATGTGCTGCAGCGCCGATGGCAATCTACTGGCAATTAACTACACCCAACCCGGTGGCATGAGTCTTCTGTTAATCTACGGTGTGCAATCGTTTATGACGCCGGAGGTACGCTCCTTGTATAATATACGTTTGGCTGCAGAGGATCATGTACATGCCGTGCAATTGCTCTGGAATCCTGTGCTGCCTAATAGCTTGGCTGTGGTGCTAAGCAACGGTGGCTTGGGCATGTACTCTCTCAAAGAAGCTGGCAACTTTGAACTGCACAGTTTGGATAAATCACAGCAGGTGAAGTGCGGCTGCTGGTCACCGAAAGGCAAGCAGCTAGTTCTGGGTTTTCCCGATGGGCGATTGCAGCAGTTTAAGCCGGATCTGACACCAGCCAAGACACTGGTCTGCCCGCAAAATGTGCATGATACACCCTTCGATACGATTGCTGTGCACTGGCTGAGCACCTTTCAGTTTGCTGTTATATTCCTGCAGCACGGCGAGGATTGTAATCCGGCGCTGTATATTATAAATGCGCCCAAGGCCGGCACACCCACATATACGAATTACTATGACATTTGCTTCAGTTTGAATGGACCACGGAATCATCAGTTTCACTTTACACATGTGCCACAATGGAATCTTTTACTTGTCAGCTCGGCGAACGGCGTGGAGGTCGGCGTGCTTGGCACCTCAGAGACCGGAGATACGCCCACCTGGCAGCAGTTGACGTTGCTGGATGAGGCGCGCATAGAAATGCCGCTCAGCGATACACAGGACGAAACATTTCCCATGGGCTTTGTTCTGGACACCTCCACAACGCATCAGCTGTCCATCAATGAGCAGCAACTCCCCAGCATGCCCATGGTCCATGTGCTCGGTACAGACGGCACACTGCTCGCCTTCAATTTTCTCAATCTACAGCCAGGTGTCAGCTCCATTTGTTCACCACCGCCACCACTGGCTGATACTTCTGGACAATTTGCTCCTCTCGAAGCGTCAACAGCCGGTGAGGTAGCAGCAGGCGCTACAGTTCCTGTTATAGCAGCAGCACCAGCTGCTGTGCCATCACCAGCACCCGCAACTTTGGAATCCCAGCTGCCACCACTCTCCGATATATCGTTTTCGTTTACGCCCAATACGGTTACATCGACGCCAGCGCCTGCTAAGGACAAGCCAGCCTCGTTGTTTTCCGGCTTTGGCGGCATGGCAAGCAACAAGCCCTTGCCCACTTTTGGTGCGCCACCAGCAGTGGCACCTCTCAATTTCGCAACTAAGTTGCCAGGCTTCACTGGTTTCGGCGCCCCTGCTGCAACTACAGCTGCACCTGTTTTTAATTTACCAGCTCCTTCATTCGCTGTAGCTGCAGCGCCTGTAGTTGCTCCAGCACCAGCGCCAGCCTTGACTCCACCTGTTGCCACTACAACAATGCAGGCTACAGCACCGCCACCAGCAGCAGCAGCAGCTGCAGCATCTTTACTTTCTCTGGCAAATGCGGTTGCTCCATCGAAGTCGCCAAATCAGAATAAGCCACTTTATACGGTGCCTCCCACCTTTACACCAGCTGCAGCGCCTACAGCTGCAGCGCCTACAGCTGCAAATACAGCTACAGCAGCTGGCAAAGCGGCGCCTGTAGCAGCTCGAAGCGCCGAGTTCAGCTTGAGCGAGGAAAGCGACATCATAGCCAAGATAATGCAGGTGCAGATAAGCGCATTCAGCGAGCAAATTGAGCAGCAAAAACAGCAGACGCAAGCCCTGCTCGCCCAGGTAAGTAGCAGCTGAGGTTGCTACGTGGAACCTCTTAATGAATGAATTGATGCTTTGCAGATTGAATCGCCCAGCACCGTAAAGTTCTATGCCCAGCGACTGGAGGATCTGCAGGAGCTGAACGAGCAGGCCAACGATACGGACTTCGAGCTGGAGGTGCAGGGCCTCCGTCATGGCCTGGGCGAGGCATATGCCATGATGGCCGAGTGTCGTGCCAAACTGGAGGTCTACAATAAGCCAGAGTAAGTCTTGTGATTGCGTTCAAATTGCGTACATCCATATTTGAACTCTTCTTGCCTTAGGATTACACGCCTCATGACCGCCACAAGCTTTGACGCTGCCAGCCGTAGGCTGCTTACACGGCTCAAAAGCTACTTGGCTGCCAATGAGGCGCAGCTGCAGCTCGCACAGCAGCAAATCGATACCCAGTGGGAACAGTACCAGGATGTGCTGCGTCGCAACTCCAAGTCAAAGATGCACATGCCGTGCCTGGAGGGCATCTATCAGCGTTTGACACGCCTACAGAATTTGGCCTCCACGCAGTCTATAGCCCATCAGAATATCAAAGCGAAGCTCAAGGAACGTGGCCTGCTTCAGGCAGCGCTGCTCAACCAGGAGAACAATCGCCAGCGAAACAATAAAGCGTGCGTATGACTCCAATAACAATCTAATACAATCTACTAACTTGAAGCTACTTGCAGGGTCGATAATCTGGCTGATTCCATACTCTCAATGACGCTGAACCAGACGGTGGAAGCGAATCGCGCCAAATTGACGCAGCAAAAGCTGCAGAGCATACGTGAACTGTTGAAGCAGCACAAGACACACCAGATTTGTCCACAGCGTCCCGATCGTGTTGGTCTCAAATCCGAGGTCATACTGGAGACCAAGCTGAAGGCAGAACTCAAGCTCAAGGCGGCACAAGCAGCTGCCAAGCCAACTATGGCTCACAAAGCCATACAGGCAGCTGCAGTGGAAAAACCGAAACCTGCCGCCATCGCTGCACCCATGCCGCTTCCCACAGAAAAGAAACCACCAGCTGCAGCGCCTGCTTTTGCTGCGCTGCCAGCGACCAATACGTCCTTTAGCTTCAATCAAGCTACGAAGACCACAACACCAACTATGCCAGCTACCGCGTCAGCTGAGAACGCAGCCAAGCCGCCGATGTCTATGTTTGCTGGCAGCGCCGCACCCTTCAGCTTCGGTGGCAACAAACCACCTGCTACTCCAGCTGCTGGTGGTAATATATTTGCTGGCTTTGGTGCCTCAGCTGCAGCCCCAGCAAAGCCAGCACCAGAGCCAACCAAAGCCAAGGCAGTGACCGAGACCGCCAAACCCAGCAGCGTTCCCATAGCCGCAGCAACTGGAACCACAGCTGCCACCAACAACAGCAGCAGCATCCCCACCACCACAGAAACGACCAAAGCCGAGCCAGCAGCAGCAGCAGCAGCCAAACCTTTCAGTTTTACAGGCTTTGGCAGCACTCCAAGCGCTACGCCAAACAGTGGCTTTGGCAGCGGCAGCATTGGCTTCGGCAGCAGCGGCACCACACCCTTTGGTTTCGGTGGTTTTGCTGCCGCTTTGGGCCCAAAAGCAACTACAGCCAGCACAGCTGCAACTACAACTACAACGGCAACTGTTGCTGCAGATACAACCTCTACGGGAACCACTGGTAAGGCGGACACCACTGTAAGCAGCCCTGCAGCAAATGTTGCTGCCACTACTGCACCAACATTGCCAGCCCTAGGATCACTGAGCACAACAACAACCTTTGACAGCAACACTAAACCATCAGCAACAACTGCTGCTGCAACAACTGCTGCACCAATTGATAATCTCTTCGGCTCCGTTAGCATCTGTAAGCCAGAGACTAAAGACAATGTTGCAGGTAAGTAAATGAGATCCATTTCATTAAGGCAACAGCTCATGATTTTATGAACTCTACAGCTGCAGCTGCTGCTCCGGCGAATATATTTAGCGGCTTTGGTGGCACCAGTAGTGGCACTTTTCAATTTGGCAGCGCAAGTGATTCTGGTAAAAGTTTATTCGGCGGCATAAGCAGCACCACTGGAACAACAGCTGCAACAACTACAGCAACAGCAACAATAACAACAGAAACAGCCGCAGCAGCATCAACAACAGCAGCAGCAACTGTTATAACAACATCAGCAGCAAATGTTGTAACAACATCAGCAACAGCAGCAGCACCAGCTAAACCAATGGCAACTCCAGGAGTTACCACAGCAGCATCAACAACAACAGTCACACCAGCAGCCACAACTGCAACATCTGTTATAACAGCAACACCAGCAGCCACAACTGCAACTGCAACACCAACACCAGCTGTAACCAAAGCTGCAACAATCGGTGTGGCAGCAACAACTGCAACTGCAACCACAACAGCTGCAATTGCATCGCCAGCCACAACTGTTGCAGCAGCAACATCGGCCGTCACTGCTGCAGCAACCACAGCAGCAATACCATCACCATTCGCAGCGGCAACAGTTGCACCACCAGCAGCGGCTGCTACTGCACCTGGCAGCAGCTTCTCCTTCTCGAATGCCTTCAGCAATCTGAGCACCACGCCGGCTGCAACCAGTGCAACCACTGCACCAACCACTTCAATTTTCGGCACCGCCAACACATTTGGCGCCTCTGCATTTCAGACAAGCGCCGCTGTACCGCCCACCACGAACATATTCGGCAATGTGCCCAAACCAGACGCTAGTGTGTTTGGCGGTGCATCAACGGCAGCAACCGCAACAGCAGCTTCACCACCAACTGGTCTTTTTGCAGCAGCAGCTGCTGCCACACCTTTTGGCGCTGCTGCAGCAACAACAGCGGCCTCTCCTGCTACTGGCAGTTCGGGAGGTAACATCTTTGGCCAGGCAGCAGCAGCAACAGCAGGAGCGGTTAAGCCTGTTGGTTTTGGTTCCGCTGCCGCCACAGGTGGTTCTATATTCGGTGGCAGCACCAACAGCTCACCCTTTGGCGGCTCGTCTATATTCGGAGGCAGCAACAGCGCCCAAGGCTCACCGGCAGCTGCACCCGCAGGTGGCTCAGTGTTCGGTCAAAATATTTTCGGTGGAGCCGCTGGTAATGCCAGCAGCGGTGGCAGTTTGTTTGGCAATACTGCACCAGCTCCTGCACAGCAACAGGCAAGTGGATTTGGTGCTGGCTCTGTGTTTGGTGGCGCTGCAGCAGCTGCTACCTCACCGGGTGCTGGTGGCTCCGTATTCGGCGGCACAGCGGCATCGCCTGCCGCAAGTGGTGGCTCAATATTTGGCGGCGGCAGCAGTGGCGGCTTTGGCAGCTTTGCTCAAACGACACCCACAACCGGTGGCTTTGGCAGTGGTTTTGCACAGAGCGGTGGTGCTTCAGTGTCACAAACTGGCTTCGGTTCGCCGCAGCAGCAGGCGGCACAATCATCACCCGGTGGATTTGGTGCCAAGCCCGTTTTCGGCGGTGGTTCTACCTTTGGTGGTGGCCCTACGTTTGGCGGTGCAGCCACATTTGGCAGTCCCAAAAGCTTTGGCAGTTTCGGCAACAGCTCCACTGTGGTCTCGCCACCAGCCTTTGGTGGTGCTGCCGCAAAACCAGCAGAAGGAAACATTTTTGAAACCCTCGGCGGAACCAGCGACTCAAGCCTCTCCTTTGGCAACCTGGCACAGACAGGCAATGCCAATACACAGAAGCCAGCATTCGGCGGGTAAGTAGACTTGTATATAATATTATTTATGATTTAATTAATCAATATATCTTTTATCTTGCAGCTCATCGTTTATGACCTATCGTTAAGCCATATTGTAATAGTCTTAAGTAAATTTATGTATATCACGTTAAATAATTATTATTTGTGTTTTCAGCATTGTAACTGCAGAATTTATATAAATAATATTTGCAGAAAATTGTTGTTTTTAAAGTCTCATCCCTTATTTCGTTTACGCTTACAAAGCGTACAAAAAACAATTTCAAATTGAACTGCCACTAAGAGCAAGCATTTCAATTATACCAATCAGTCATCGATAACGATAATTGGCAATTAGCATTCGATAAACTGAGTAGCAGCTCCGAGAAGATCTGTAGCACGATTGAATATAATAGTCGACTCTCGATAATTCGAGACAGATTGAGGAACATGGCTCAAGTGTATGTCATCGATTATTGGAAATCGAATATTAAAAATAAGCACTCCCTTGCATTTTAGTTGAACATATTTGTCAATTTATTGTTTTTTTTTTTATTTACCAAATAATCATTACACATATTTAAAAAACAAAGCGTTTCTGCATATCGAACATGTTCGAATTTCGCTAATAAATTGAATGTACGATAATGCAAGATCTATTGCCGCTTTCATTATTGTTGATAATAATAATAATAATTGCAATTATAAAGAATGAATAAAAACTGAGTGTTAACGTTTTTAGCAACAGCTATTACACATTATATTTTCAATTGGTTATACATATACAATAATATGCATATAATTAGTGCGAATAGTTATACAATAATAAAAATATACATACATATATATATGTATATACATATGTATGTACAATACGCACACATATACATATATATATATATAAAGGGGACAACTAAAAGAATTGCAGACAATAGTATATATATATATATATTTATGTGTTGTTTTGTAGCACATACATATATATATATAGAGTATATGCTATAGGCATAGCATATATAAATAGTGAAAAATAGTCAAAAACATTGTACATTATACATATAGTTATACATACATACAGCATACATATATATATATATTGTTTATATGTAGATTAGTATAAATAATATTATATATAATTATATTTTTATTTAATTATAGGTTAAGGTAAATGCAATTGGTTTTTTTTTCCATTTGTTTTTTTTTTGTTTGTTTTTAATTTAAATATATATAGATTTCATTAATTAGTTCTAACTTAAAGTGATAATTGTTAATTTGTTAGAGATTTACATGCGACTACCCAGCTTAGATGTTTGTTATCCGATTTATTATATATATATATATAAATTTTAGGATTGTTCCTGTTTTTTTTTTTTTTTTCGTTCAATTAGATTAGTTATTTTAATGTTTAGCACACATTTAGTTTTAGTTACCGTTTCTATTATCATTATTATAATTATTATTTGACGATTATACGATTATTCGCTTATTATTGTTTAGGCTAATACTAGGAAAAACATTTGTTGAAAATTCGTTAAGCTTTGCGTGTTGTTTGTTTCATTTGTTTATCAATTTCTTTTTTGTGTTTTCTTCTTTTTTGAGCAACTTCTTCTACTTAAACGAATTCTCTTTCAATTTTTTTGCACTCTTATATTATTATCTTATACTCGTTTCTTTGAGAGCTGACGGAGCGTTTAAAACGACCGTTACAAGTTCTATGTGTATGTATGTATGTGTGTGTGTGTGTGTGTGTGCGACTGTTGTTAGCATTTATCGTTATCGTTATCGTTTATCGTTATCATTCGAATCTTTTAACAACTGTATTCTATCTACAAAAGGAAACTGTTTCTTTTTTTCATCGTCTTGTCACTTCTTACTACATTCAATTCTTTCTCTTCTCTTCTCTTTCGTTCATTCTTTCTCTCTTTGACGGGGCGCAGACGGGGGAATGTTTGTGTGTTTATCAGTTTGAGGGGGGCGTGGCACATGCAATGACTTGCTTAAAGCTTGTACACTTAACCTTGTGTGTTGAATTGTTCATCTTCTTCTTCTTGTTTTGTTTGTGAATGAGTGTGAAATTGAAAAATGATTGAAATGTTTTGCAGAAAATTGTTGAAACGAGAGGGAGGAGAAATTTGGAAATTGGGAAATTAGGAAAATGCATGCAAAATGCTTTTGGCAGGGGCTACAGTTGCGTTCATATACATATAAGTAATTTCATAATTGTGTTATACAGTTTATAATTTGCTGTTATATATGTACATCTCGCCTGGGTAGCTTGCTAGTAAGTATATATATATATATATAGTATATATTAATATATATAGTTATATATGCAAAAGAAGCGGAATTATATATGAGAAAATTAAGGGAAAGCAAAAGCAGTACCGCTTCTTAATACATAAAAGATAGTATAAGCATTAGCTGTCGATATATATATATATATATACATATATATGTTAATATGGGTGTATATAGATTGCCGCCGTGGAAAACCACAAAGAAAATTTTGTTTATAATTTTTGGAAATTTTGTTTATAATTTTTATATGCACACTTTTCGATTAGAGCTGCCTTTGTTTAATGTAACATGATTTTACGCTGTTAATTTAACAGTGCACGCTAACAGCATAATGTTAAAAGCAGCACTGTTAGCGGTCAGTCTAACAGAATGGTGGTAGCTGTGATAACAGCAGACTGTTGAGCATTAACAGCAGTAAAAGCATAACATAATTATGCTATTAACAGTGTAATGTTAAATTCATATAGAAAGTGAGGCTGATTTTCCAACTGCGGCTTATAGAGAGTATATATATGTAAGTATATAATGTATGTAGTATGGCATATGAGTAAATATATGTATGTATATGTATACGTATGTATGTGTGTATGTGGAGGCCATATAAATGAGCAGTAGTAGTAGCATTTAGTAGTAGTAGTAGTAGTATTAGTGTTAGTTAATGGAAAAGTGTTTTTGCCTCGCTTACTAAATTAGTAGTTCGATTTCACGCTAGTAAATCAGCAGATAACGCAGATGATGATAGAGATGATCATAATGATGATGATGATTATGATGCTGATGATGATTATGGGATAAATTCGTGAGGTATTCGATACCTATCGAATACCGTTTGTTGTACTACCAGTGCATCAGACGCAGCTGATCGAGTATGCGCTGCTTGAAGAAGGTGCCGAGCATGCCAAAGACGGTGGACACGGCAGCAACAACCATCATGACCTGCATGACACAGTGTATGCCGGAGAGTTCCTCCTCCGTTTGCTTGTGCCGATGCCGGGCACGATGATGTCGCCGACTGCCCATGCCGTTGCTCTCGTGCAGCCGCTGCAATCGTTCCAAGTCCTCATCGAACTGTGGTATTATGGCCAAATTGATGACCTCTGTCTTGGACAGTAGCTGCTCATTGGCAATGGTGTGTGCCTCTGTGGCACCCTTGCTGGTGGCCTCATTATGCTCACGCTCTCGCTCGCGCTGCTGCTCCAGCTCCCTTACCCTGGACCGTTCATCCAGCATGGTGTTATCACGACTGAAATCAAAGTCACGACCGGTGGGCAACTGCGGCGGATGCTGCTTGGCCGTGGGGTATTCGGCCAGATTGACCTTGGTCAGGAAATGCTTTGGCTTCGATTCGGGCTGCTGGGCCGGCTGTGCGAGCAGGGAGCGTGGCGTGGCCTCCGTTACGGTGCCAAGTTGTTCCCGAACGCGCGTCTCTTGAAACTGATTCTTCTTGATGCCCAGCACTTCGGACAACGGACGATTGATCATCGGCAGCAGCGAGTCGGAAGTTGGCCGTATGATGAAGGAGCCACCATTAGGCGCATGTGGCGGTGGTTCCACAATCTCCGGCTGCAGCGGTTTGGGTGTAACAACCACAGCGGCTGAAGCCGAAGATGGTTTATCCCCGGCACTGCTCTCATCCTCGCTATCCGTATAGACCGAATCATCGGATGAATCATCCGAGCTGTCGTCGTTGACTGCTGGTTTACTGTGCTCTGGAGTTTTGGTGAATTTGTGCGTTAGATTGCGTATGGGTTCGTATTTGGAGCTCTCCGAATCACCGCGATAAAGCAGCGCCACCTTGCCATCGGGTGTTAGAACGGGCGTTATTTTCGGATGTGGCGATGGAAAACGATGACTGCTCTCCGGATCCGGTGACAAGGCATCGAAGTCTGTTAACTGTGTCGCTGGCTTCTGTGGCAGCTGATCCATCGACTTCTGTTGATGCTGTTGCTGTCCGTGATCTCCACCCTCGCCATCTGTGGGCGTTTGCTGGTACACAATGCCAACCTTACCCAGTGGCGTGGATATGATTTTGATGGCATCATTGCCATTCTTGCGAAAATAGTGATTGCCATTGTTGGCACCACGTTGTGAGCCAAAGAAGCCAGCGCCAGCACCAGCTGCATCACCGCCATTGTCAGCGTAATCATCATCGACACCGTCATCGTTATCCTCGCCATCCTCATCATCGTTAGCAAAATGGCCGCTGCTCTCGCGCAGATCAATCGCAGTGCTCGGCACAGCAACAGCGGCACCAGCGGCACCAGCTGCCGCTGCCTGCTCCTCCGTAAGCAGTTTCTTGCGTATGATCTCCAGCTGGCTGAGCCTATAGTTATTGTTGGGCTTGAAGCGTGCCTTGTAGCCACCGCCACTGCCCTCCTCGTTCACAAAGTGCTCTTCGTCGGCACGTGGACGCGCAGTGCGCGGTCGCTCAAGAGCCAGACGCTCATCATCCTCATCGTAGCCCATATCCTCCTCTTCAGCAGGTGATACTAGACTTTTTGGATTGGGCAGCTGCTCTGGCTCTTCGTCATCTTCATCATCATCTGCTATTCTATCGTCTGCAAATAAGCTCGTCTTATCTGGCTCATCATCATCGTCTAAACCATCATCATCATCATCATCATCATCCACGTCGTCTGCATCGTCGTCATCATAGAGATCCGCCTGCATGCGCTCTGTATCTGACTCTATGTCCTCCATTGCATAGTCCTCACCCTCAATGTCAACTCCGCCCTCATCTTTCGAATCTCTAACACTCTGCCCCTCTGGCTGCCCCGTGCCATTAAATCTAGTGCTTTGCGTCTTAAGACTAAAGTTATTGCTACTGCTACTGCTACTATTATAATTACTACTACTAGTATTAGTATTGTTATTATTATAATTATAGTTATTATTATTGTTGTTATAATTGTTATTATAATTGTTATTATTATTGTTATTATTGTTATTATTATTATTATAATTATTATTATTATTGTTATTATTATTATAAGTTAAGTTTAATTGTGTTCCTAGGCTAACATCTAAGCTGCTATTGCTTCCTATAAGCAATTGGGTAGTCGCATCTTTCAGTCAGTAGCATTTCTTGGTGCATCCGCACTTGCGCACAATATCCAAATTCTTTATATATTTGCGATTATTGCTGCATACCATGCGCACCTGTAAAACCAGAGAACAGAAAAAGAATTAGTAAAAGTGAATTAGATTATAATTTAAAATTTCATTTATTATAATTTAAAAGAAACTGAAATTCCATTTGAATATCATTCCAAAATAATAGCAAACCTTTGCTATATTATAGAATCTTAACTAAATTATGTACACACCCTTAAGCTTAGTCAATAGCTTTGCTGCAATGAGTATTCAAATGAAGCTACTAAGTGCTAGCTATTTATATATGCAGTAGATGCTATTCATTCATGTTTTCTATTGCCCTTCATCACTATATTCTGAGGCTATATAATGGTATAAGTTTGAGTTACTTACCTTGCGCCTTCGTACTATTTTGGCGGCACAGCACTGATTGCCACAGCCGCCAACACATTTGGCGTACTTGAGTGGCTGCCTGGAGCGGCAGTCATTCTCAGTGTAATACTCGCGCACTTGCTCCTTGCGACATGTTGCGGCAGCTGCAATTAAATGAATATATACATTTACATACATGTAAAATACAAATATACACATACGTGTACATACCATAGATAGTTATATATGGTATATGGTATATGGTATATGGTATATGTCTAAAATAAAACGTGCAAATGCAATTAGTGGCAGCCGCCTTTTGACAAGTTGCTAACTGCTAACAGGCAAAGGCGGCGGCCAGCTAATGAGATTACACTCCTTCACAGTGTATACATGAGTGTGTATAAGTGTGTGTGTGTGTGTGTGTGTGTGAGTGAGTGCCTAAGTGAGTGAGAAAGTGTTTGAGAGTGAGTGTGAGTGTGTGTAGCAAGCGTGTGTGGCAGAATGAGTTGAGCACAAGTTTAAATGCATTTGCTTACAGGTGAATTCACATCAAAAATCAAAATATCAAAATGGCAAATATCTAGCGCTAATTGAACTTTATAAATTGGACTAATTCTGTGACTTTGCATGTAGATATAGCATACTATATATAACTAACTTTCACTTGTTTTAACTTTAGTGAAAGTGTATTGCGTTGTGATTTGTATAAGAGACATTAAAATACAACTATTTCTGCATTGTTTTAATGAGATATTTAAAATTGAACTAAAGTATAGTTTAAGAAACTCAGATCTTTTATAAATAGACACAGCAAATACTCTATATGAAATTCTAACGAAATATAAAACAATCTATCACATATTACTGGGTTTTAATTCATAATTTTTATGTCTTACAAACTGCTGCTCATTCGTTCATTATTTTGAATGTATTAAATTTGCCATGGCCTTTCCCTAAGGATTAAGGCTTTAACTAATTATCCTCTGTTGATTAGCATATCTTACTACATAAATAGTTGGCTCTAGCTGCTTAATGAGTTGTGTTAGCGTATGAGTGAGCGCATATGTATATGTACCAGTGATTGTTGGGGGCTCTGAGCTGCCCTCACCTTGATCGCAGTAGCGTCCACGCTGTCCGTGCTTGCACTTGCACTGATAGCCATCCCGGGCATTGGCATTCGGTACACAGCGACTGCCGCGACGGCATTTATTTTCCGCACAGGGATCCACCGGTTCCTATGGCAAATGAAATCATATCAATTAGTTAGATATTTATATGAAAAAACTATTCTTTTTGGCATACCTCTTTGATGTGCGGTGTTTCATCCATGAAATCTTGCTCATCGTCCGTGTCCTCGCCCTCGCTGGGCTCACCCTCTAGTAACGCACAGCCGGGCGTTATTTTCTGCTGTCGCTGTGCATTGCCAAAGTCCACGAGCTTGTGATTGATCCAAACTTCCTTCATGCAGCCCTTGAAACTGGTTAGATTACGTATTTGCCAGTTCTTATAGGCCTGTTGTGCTGGCTCCACGGGCAAACCACCCAAAAACATGGGCGTACTCAGCTTGAGATAATCATTGGAGCCCTCATTGATGATGGAACGAGCCAAGCCGCGATCCACGCGCAGCGTAAAGTTCTTCTTAATGGCCAGCAGTTCGACAGCATGATATTTGCCATCGGCCACCATTTCAAAGCTATACATAGTGGACACGGGATAATTGCCCACATCGTAGCTAACACGTATGCGGCCATTGAAGAGCTCCACGGCCAGGTGAGCATCCTGTCCGTCGTACATCAATATGCCATTCTGTTCGGCCGTGCTAAAGACAATGGTGACATTAGCCTCGGGTCGTGTGCGCAATGGCTCCAATTCCACAAACGAATTGTTGTGCACAAAGCTGATGCTGGTTAGATATTCGCACCATTTACCCGTATAGCCGGGATGGCATTTGCACAGGTAATCTGAACCGGCAGCATTTGGTTGAAAGCAAACGCCGTGTTTGCATTCGTGATTCTGGCATGGTGATGTCTGTGGATACATCATGGAGATCATGTTGTGACCCTCACAGTATTTACCAGTGAAATCATCTGGACATTTGCACAGATAATCATTAATGCCATCGATGCAGGTGCCACCATTCTGGCACATATGATTCTGGCAATCATCGATGTTATCCGTACAATTAATGCCATGGAATCCGGCCATACACTCGCAGCTATAGTGACTAAAATGATCCAAACACTTGGCGCCATTGGCGCACGGATTGAACTCCTCGCTGCAGAACTGTATCTTCGTGTCGCACCATTCGCCAGTGAAGCCTGGCTGGCATTCGCAGCGATACGATTGCACGCCATCGATGCAAGTGGCATTATTCTGGCAGCGTATATCCTCGCCCAAACAATCATCGATGTTTGTCTCACACCGTGCACCCGTATAGCCCGGCGCACACTGGCAACTGAATCGTCCCTCCTCCAGCACCGTACAGGTGGCATTATTGCGGCATGGATTGCCATAGCAGGCATCAATCATGTACTCACAATGCTTGCCATGATAGCCCGGCTGGCACAGGCACTGGTACTCGCGCTGTGGCAGCGCCAGGCATTGTGCCTTGTTCTGACACGGCTGCTCGTAGCAGGCATTGCACTTGGCCAGTATCTCGTTGCGCACCCTGCCTCGGCAGACGAAATTCATCGAGGGTGTGGACAGTATTAGCTTGTCCTTCATGTGTTCGGGTTCTGCGCAACGTGCTATGCCCGGTTCCACGTAGTCCAACTTAATCCAGTCCGAGAACCATTTCAGCGAGCAATCACAGTACAAGGGATTGCTGCCCAAAGCGCTGTATTCAGATGGAAAGTGGAAAAGTGGTACAGGTGAGTGGTGGCATGTGCTTCTTTAATCGAGTGGTTCAATAAACTGTCAACTTACATGTGGGTCAACGTCTTCAGATCCTCAAAGGAGCCTTCCGGCAGCATGGATATGCGATTGCCATGCAGCGAGAGCACGCGCAAATTATTCAGTCCGGATAATGCATGACGTTGCAGACATTGCAGCTTATTGTACGAGATGATGCTGTAGTCGAAGAGAGCAGGCAGGCACAAAAAAAAAAACAATAACAACAAGTTAGTCAAACGTATACACACACACACACGCACACACACACACACTCGCACATGCACTCCCTCAGTGCTGATGATGATGAAGAAATGAAAGTAATTGCAAAACGTTTTAAGCAGCCAAAAACAAAAAAAAGAAGAAACGGAACGAAACACCACAGCTAGAGAGTCAGAGCCAAAGAAATGCGCTCAGCATGCGATTGCATTCGCAGCGAAAGTGGGCTGATGTGCTTGCAAATACCCTATAAAATTGCAAGTATATTAGACATAATTGTACACTATACAAGCCAAGCGCAAATGATGTTTAAATTGATCATCCATTTATGTTCTATACATAAACTAAGTTATTTCAAACCATTTTGAAAGTAATGTATACCCTTTGGCTAGCTGAATGGCTGCAGGGTATGGCTAAACGGTACAACTTTGATTGTGGATAGCGCACACACACAAAGGCTTAACTTGCGAGCTGTGAAGCAGCAGCAAAGAGAGGGTATATAGGGCGAAGAGGCGTCATAGAGGTTGCTGTTGCTGTTGCTGGTGTTGTTGTTTTAGGGGCAAGAGGGACGGAAAGGCTTACGACAACTAATGCTTAAGCACGAGTCACGACTTAACGTCTCGAATGAATTTCGTGCCCGGTTGAGACGAGCCCAGGCCAAGGGTGGCCACAACAGGCACACAACTGCCGCAACAGCAACAGCAACAACAATTGCAACAACAATTGCAACATCAGCAGCAGCAGCAGCCGCAAAATGCAATTGCCGCAACGGAAAAAAGAGAAGCACAAGCAACAACAAAAAAAAAAATGGCAAAAAGGAAGCGAAAAAAAAGTACAAAAATTGTGTCAAGCCCTCTTGAGGTAAAGTCGATTCAATTGGTTTCGTTTCGATTCGTGTTTGGCTAGCGTTGTGGCAATTAAAAAGTCATTAGATGTGCGACCCACTGTAACCGCTCAGTGGTGCTGTAGTCACTATGCCCACTGTGCCCATGTCCAGGTCTACTTACAGCGTTGATAGTTTGGTCAGATTGGCAAAGGTGTAATTGGATAGTATGGTGATTTGATTGTTGCTAAGATCCCTGCAGAACAAAAAGAGGAAAAAGAAGGTGATTAAAAAACAATTGAATGATGATATGTTTGTCATACACTTACAATCGTGTGAGGGCACGCAAATGCCTGATGCGGTCATAATGTATCTGCTCAATCTCATTGGATTCCAGATACAATTCGGATGTTTCGGCTGGTATGCCACGGGGTATTTCCTTCAATTGATTACGCGAACAGCGTACCACTGTGCCGGTACACGTACAGGCCGGCGGACAATAGCCATCGCCCAGGCATCCCTCGTTGTTGTCGCTGCTGCATTTGAATTCATTGTGGGGCAGATCCTTGATTTGCACATCACGTACCTTTGCTGGTGCCGCACAACGTGCCGCACCGCCGTTCAATGATTTTTTACGCAACCATTCCGCAAACCAGGCCAAATGACAATTACAATTGAATGGATTCGATGCCAGATTCCTGCAAAACATTACAACAAATTGCTATAGTTCAATTTGAATTCAATTAGCGTAGAGCACAGCATGCGCAAAAATTACGCAAGACTGCATTAAGATAGACTCAACTTTTAAGATCAAGTAACTTTGTTGAAGCATCAAAAATTTAATAAAAATACAAATTTATGTATTTATTCAAGTAAAAGGAATAACAATTGCATCTTTGGATGTAGTTTTTTAAAAGCTCTTTTAATGCATTATTTTAGCTTTATAAATCTAAAACTTTAGTTGACTTTAAATTTCATAAAACTCACTCGTTCAAACTCTAAAAATAAACATTTAAATATTATATTGTTTAAGCTAACCACAAGTGCGTTTAAATACTTTAAATCAGCTCAACTAACTGCATTAAAAACGCTTTAAAATCTACAACCCGAAATCAATTAAGCTCGTTCAATGGCTAAGCTCAAAGCTCACCTATTATGGCAGTAGAGTTCAAGATTTCTAATCCTGTGACAAAGTAACTCTATTCATTAGCCTAATCGCATAGCTTGAAGCGGCCTTAAATGCTATCAGGCTGAAACCTCAATAAATTAGCAACACTTCATGGCATTTATGCTACAAAAACCGCCCAGCCATTCCCTCCGACCAAAACAAGAGTCTGCTGCCTGCTCGAAAAATTAATTTAATATTTAAGTGGCTTTTCGTGGTAGTTGTCATTAGGAATGAAAACCAAAAGGAGATATTTAATGGCATGAAAGCTTCAATGGTTTTCATTAATTATTTCGCAATTTTGCACTTTTGGCATGCAAATTGTTGGGGAATTTCTGCAGCATATGTTTCACTTAACACACACACACACACATACACACACAAACGCTCACACACACACACACATAAAGACATATAGAGTAAGAGACATTGATGGAGCTACCCCCAAAAGGCGCCCACTTTGCCGTTTTAATTATGCGCCCAACTGAGAGAGCAAGTAAAACAATGGATCGCAAATTACATTGGCAATTCCAAACGTTACACCAAGTCCAGACTAATTTAATAAGCAATGCTGCTTTGTCATGCTATCAACATTAGTGCTGAGCGTGTGTGTGTGTGTGTGTGTGTGGTGTGTGTGTGTGAGTGTCTGCTAACACTTTTGCTATGCCTTTTTGGCCCGCCCTATTCATCCACCTGAATGATTGAGCATGTGGGTGTCGTGCGGTGCACAGCACTTAATGACTTTCATTGATGCTATTTATTAGCTAGTTAAATGAATTTTACAATAATTTTAGATGTGGCAAAACGTACCGCACAACACCTTAACAGCAGCCAAAAGGAATACCCCCCAACAAACACTCACAGTCACACTCACAATCACACTCACACTCACATCCATACTCACACGCAGTAGGCACTTGAGCAGCTACAGTTGAGACTAAATAAATTAAATTTAAAATAATCTCAACAAATGTGTAAAAAAATCTAGAAGTCATGCATGAACTTCAATATTTTACAATATAAATTTTCCTATATTTTTTATAATATTTTATATATTAGTAATTTTAAATAGTTATTAATTTTTTAAATTATTAATATTTCTACTTGAATGTAATTTATAATGTCAAAATAATTTAACGTAAATATTAATTTAATTTGTATTAATTTTGTCCAACAGAAACCTTGCTATATTAGAAGTTCTGGCTGTTCTACTGTATATATTGAACAAGCTGTTTCTACTTAGTTGGGCCTCACTGTGTTTGGCTTTGCGCTCTTTATTGAACTCAATTTTAATTAATTAAATCATCGAAGGCAGCGCACACACTCTTACACACACACACTGGCAAGTGGCAAGTATCTGAGCTGTGAGGGTTGATTTACAACAGGCGCACAACAAAATGTAACAGAACACATACAAAACACACACACACTCACACACCCATTACACTCACACACACACCCATTACACTCACACACACATACACACATAGACACATGCTGCATGTTGATATAACATTGAGTCAGAGCGAGCTCTTATCATAGGCAGCCAAGAGCGAGAGCTGGAGAGCGTACGCTGGCTATAAATTGGAGTTCAATTGAATTATATACAATAGTTTGCTGTGCTTATGGGAGTATACGGAGTACATATACGTATTCGTGGCATGCAACCAAGAAAAACTGATTTACTAAGGCGGCAGACACAGCAATAGCAAGTAGCATCAATATCATCTACAGCAGCAGCAGCAGCAGCAGCAGCAGCTTCTGTTTTGATGTAAAACTCTGGCAATCAGATGAAGTTCAACTAGAGAACAATTGAAACCATTAACCTCATTTTATGTGCCCTGAGATAGAGAATTAAGACTGCTTCGACAGAGGAGCTAGCTTCTCAAGTGAGTAGATGGAGTCGGGGTGCCAGACCCTGAGCAATTAATGCCAAAGCTAAATCATTTATCTATTGAAGTGCACATGCCTTTGCCTTTGCCTTTGCATGAGGCACTTGGCACAGTTTTAATTGCTATGCACCGCCAGCAAAAGCATCAAAAACAGAGGGTTAAACCTAACGCCCCTTCACTATATACATATATTTATAAATATATATACGATACTTACAGAGACGTCAGCGAGTTCAAATGTTCAAATGAGCCAGGCATAACGCATGAAATTTGATTGTCGTAAAGATTGCTGCAATGATATCGAATCGAAGAAGTATAGAAATATATATATTATAAGGAAAATTTTCAATTTTATTTGATCATTTCCATTGAATACATACAGTGTCTTCAGTTGATGCAATCCAAGAAACATTTTGTTCGAGATTTCCTTAATCTTATTCTCGCCCAATTGCAGATCCTGTATGGATGCGCCCTCGAATGCATTCGGTTCGATGCCCGTCAATTGATTACGTTTCAGCTCCAGTTTAACCAAATGCGGCAGACGTCCAAATAAGCCATCCGAATTAATGCGACCCAATTCGTTATCATTCAGCAAACTGCACAAGACAAATTGTAGCAAGTTTATATACATGATTGTACAGTGGAAATTGCAAGATAATTTAAAGATATACGAATATGTATACACTATAATAATATGTGTTATATCATTCTTTTCATTTCAATTGCATATACTAAATCCACGTTGAGAAATATACCAAAAATTCACTGTAATAATATCTGTTATACCATTGTTTCCTTTTGAATTACATATACATAATCCACGTTAATAAATATACCAAAAAATTCACTAAGAATACCAACGATATAACACAATATATCACACCTCCAAAAAAGGGGGGCTAACACACAATTGAATACAATTTAGGACTGTATGTAATAAATTACTGGGAAAAGCATAGGAATGCTCTGATAATAGGTAGTTAGTTCGTAGTCTATAGCCTGTGGTCTGTCGCCTGTAGTCTGTAGAGTCTATATTGTATTGGAGGTGGTCCAAAAGGGAGCCTGGATAACTTACAGCTCTGTGGTATGCAATGGAATGTCACGCGGTATTTCCTTGAGGCCACGTCCCGCACAGTCAACGGTGGTGCCTTCGCACTGACACATGGAAGGGCAGTCCGAGTCCATGCGACACTCGCCGGATAGCTTCATGCGCAATTCATCCCAGGAACCTGCAGTTGGTTGGAAAGGAATTGTGAATGGGTTTCTTTTTCTTTTCTTTTTTTCTTATGTGTTGCTCAAAGTTAAGACATATTCTTATACTTTTCACTGTTGCCGTTCGAGGGCAGTTAAAGGGGAGGCAGGACGGTATAGTGGGTGTTGTGGCACTTACATTTGAATTTCTCCTCGCGCAACGATTCAATGCGCCGGCGATGCATCCGCTTGGGTGACTCACAGCGTGCTCCACTTGTCTCTATGGGATTTTTGTGCAAATAGTCGGCCAGCCAGCGCAGATTGCAGTCACAAATGAAAGGATTCTTGGCCAAATGTCTATATATATACATATATATGCATATACAAAGCGGTAAAAAGCGAAGAAAGACAACCAAGAAAGTAGCATTGAGTATTTTCAGTGAATAGCGCTAAAGATGTGGGTGTAGGAATGCCAACGGGGCGGAGCACAGCTTAAGAAAAGCAAAACTGTTGTTGTGTTGCTGTTCTTGGGATTTGGAGGGGGACTTGGGTATGGGTATGGGACTGGGTCTGGGTCTTGGTCTGGGTACGAGGCTTGAGACATCTTAAAAGTGCACGAGCCCTGCGGCTGCAGCGTTTCCGTTGTGTCTTATTCTGCTTCTTCTTCATCTATTTGTTGTTGTTCTTACTACTATTATTATTATGAGCATTGTTGTTGTTGCTGTTGTTGCTGTTGTTATTGTCGGGGATGTTTTTGAAAACTATTTTGAAAAGGCAATACTTAGCTAGAGTTTCAACTGTTAATGCTAAGTGACAAAGTCAGCGCAAAGTTGCTTAAAACTAAAAACATTTCCAGTAAAAATGTGCATTTCTTATGCATACATACAATTTAAACAATTGAATGCTGGCTATACTAATTTCATTTACAAATATCTTTAAATATAGTCCATTATATTACAAATTGTAAGAAAGTTTTATAAGATTTTAATATATAGTAGTTTACTATAGTTCTTTCATATTTGTGTTAATATTTTACAAACATTTTTTTTAATATTATCTATATACAATTCCGATTTAACATATTGTTTAAATCATTTACATTATTTACATATTTTTTGTTCAAATGTTTAACAAATCTTTTGGATCTACAGCCTTTTAGCTAAGTGCTACCCATAGAAACTATGCCTTTTTATTTGTGTACATTATTTTTTTTGTTGGGATCTTTATAAGCTGTGAACCCTCAGCTATACTTAACCCACTCAAGCATAACACTATATACTATAGCTACTAACATACTATACTATAGCAACTGAAGAACCGTCACAACACTTGAAGTCAGCGCATTTATCGATGCTCGAAGATGGTAACCACCTTGCGAACTTAAGAAACCGCCCCATCTTTTGTTCAATGGGCATCTTTACGGTTCACAGGCGATACTCTAAAGGCGGAAGGGGTAACAGAATGGTTGGATGGGGAAAAAGGAAATGGGAAATGTGGAAACAAGCAATGTTGCTGCTTGTTTGCTGCTAAACAAATGTCAACGCAGGGCAGTGGCAGCGGTAGAACCAAGTCAAAGCAACTACTAAATGCACTTCTGAGAGGTTTTAACACCAAAGTGCCTGCTGCTGTTGCTGCTGCTGCTGCTGCTGCTGTTACTGCTGCTGCAGGCGTGCACTTCAGTTAAGAGTGGGTGTGTTAAGGGTGGAGGAGGAGGAGGATAGCTGGCATGTGGGCGTGTCGTGGCTGACTGGGAGTACTTACACCGTTTTGATGCTCTTCATGGCGTCGAATGTGCCATTAGCCAGCGACTGTATGTTGTTGTCGTAGAGCGAGAGCAGGCTCAAACTGTGCAGGTCGCGGAAGGCATCCTTGCGTATGCAGGAGATCTCGTTGGCATTCAGCAGCAGCAGCTGCAGTGAGCCAAGTCCTTTGAATACGCCCGAGGGTAAATCCTTTATTTTATTGCCGTACAACACGCTGAAAGCGAACAAAAGCACAAAACAAAATGTTAAAAAAAAAAGAATTTCGAACAAAAGGCATGGGCCAAAGACAAGTAAAATAAAAAGAAGAAAATGTATGTGGCACAAATGGAAATGTAGAAAAGCTTACAATTGATTATGGATGGACTTTTAAATACGCTCTAATTTCAACGTGGATAAGTTGCTGGAAATTCTCTTTAAGAGAATATGAAACAGACATAAAACTGTTTTCCTATCTTTAGATTCAGCATACCCTTTAGCAACACCTTGCAATTATACAGGGCATGAAAAGGTAACCAAGCTGGGGCTGTCAGTTATTGTTGTTGTTGTGGTAGCTGTTTGTTGTTGTCATTGCGGGCGGCAACTGGTTTAGCACACACTCAAACACACGCTAAGACACACACACACACACACACACACACACACACACACTCGCACTCGAACACACATGTATGTTCAAAGCTGGGGGGCATGGTAGGCGTGCCTACAGCATATTGTGGGCAGCAGCACAGGTAATCTGATGCCTTGCGGTGTTGCCAACGCTTACCATAGGCCGATTAGCCCCTACAGGCGGTTGAAGCCAAGCAGGAAGGCTCAGGCAGAGGCATAGGAACAGGCACAGGCACAGGCCCAGTGACTGTCAGGAGTGTGACTGACTGACACCACTTCAAAAACAGACACACACACACACACACACACACACACATACAGTACACACACGTAGACACTCATTCTGCTAGTCAGTGAAGTGAGTGCACATTTTGTTGCATGCCACTTGTTGCAAAAGGCACGTTGTCTACTTACAGCGTTGTTAGCTGCTTGAGGCCACTTAGCGCATCGTGTGCTATCCTCGAGATATTATTGTTGGACAGATCAATGCGTCGCAAGCGTCGAAAGCTCGAAAACGATTTCGCTGGCAATTCCGTAATAAAATTCTGCTCCAGGCGACTATAAAACACAACAAAATGAACAACGTTAAAATGTTGAATATTTCCATATGGTATGTATATACTATACATATACAAGCACTATATATATATATATGTATATAGTTTTATCAATCTATTTGAAATTGTTACTCACAGTTCGGTCGTATCATCTGGCAGCGTAACGGGTACACTCGTCAAACTCTTCTCACGGCAATCGACGATACCGTCAGCACAGCGACAGGGATGGGGGCAGCTGTTCTCCACGCCGCATTCCATTGGCGCATGCTCCGTGAGACCTGCAATATGTGTTGCAAGTGTACAGTAGTTAGTGGCGAGTACGAAGTAGCAAGTTGCAAGTAGCAAGTGTAAAGCAAACTGCATATTTAACATGGTAACAACGCCTGAACAGGAGCCATAACCACAGCAACAGCCATACCCATAGCCATAGCCATAGCGAACGTCAGAGTCAGAGTCCGAGCCACTTGGCTTTGATTTGATGCACAACAGCAACAGCACCGATGGCAGCAACAGCAGCAGCAAAACCACATAATTATTAATGCTACTGCAGTGCGCCGAAGATTGTGGATACAACTACGCTCCGCTCGGTTTGGATCGGCCTGGCCTGGCCCCCAAAAAAAAGTGCCGCTGGTCATAAATGTTTACCCACATAATTTCATAGCATTTTCGTATACAAAACGAAAGTCAAACAAGACGAGTTAAATCCGTACAGAGATCATAAAAAATCAGTACGAATTACAAATGCACTGCATGAGAATTTTGGAGACGAAAATCCAGAAAAACTGGCAAGACATGAAGACTTAATTCCCTGCCTTCCATTTAAGCCAAGTAGCTATTCCTATTCTTATTCTAAATATGAATATGAAAATTCATACAATTTCTATATACAAATTGCTACTCCACTTTAAATCCAATCAGATAAAGAACTGGAATACAACAGAGCCTGTTCGGACAGTTTAAAAACCACTCAGTTCTATTCGATATGGAATTATTCCATCGCTTGCTCGCTATTTAAAATGCATAAAACTAGGTAATAGTTCAATTACAGAAGAAAATCTGCTATTACACAGTCGAAGTATCGAATCAAATGAAATCAAATGAAAAACAACGACTCATTTAGCATACCTTCTGTGCGGTAATAAACTTAATGTTTATGCCAGCCAAAGTGGATGATAAAACAGTGTAACTCTACCACTTGCTCTCTCTTTCGCTCAATGTACACACAAAACAAAAAAAAAAAGAGCTAAAGAGCATAACAAGTATAATAATAAAAGAGAGTGAGACAGAGCAACTCGTTTCATCGCATCGTTTGGCGCACATTTTCCGCTTCATTGAGCTCAACAGCAACAGCAACAGCAACAACAGATTCAGATTCCAAAAGTTGGAAGCTGAGAGTTGGCGGAGCGGAGAGTAGGCTAGGCCGTCTTCTTCTTCTTTCAAATGGGCGCCCGCAGCGGCCTGAGCATCTGCATCCCAATCAAGCCGCAGAGCGATGACGGCGTTAAACGTTTTGGCAAACACACGAACAGTCGTCGTGGTAGTTCCCCCTTATCCCTTTCCTTTGCCACAACTACTACTGTTGTTATGGCTTATGTGAGAGTGGGCGGCACAGCAGGGGGGGCGTGCCCATATGACTGCTTATGATTTACAATGCTTTTGTTTTCGCGTTTGCGTTTGTGCTTCGACTTCGGCATATAAAACTAATTAATTTCATACACCACGACATTTTCACGTCCATTTTTGGATAATTTTTTGTTTTGTTTTTGGTTTCTTGTTTTATGGATAATCCCTTCCCCCCCCCCCCCTTTACCCATTACATACCTGAGCATTTGAACTCCTGATCGTGCAGGTCCGCCACGTTTTGGCCCTTCAGCTGCGATGGGGACTGGCAGCGCGTATAGGGAGCGAGACGAGGGGCGCTGCGTAGGTAGCGCGATAGCCAGGACAAATGGCAATCGCAGGCGAACGGGTTATCCGATAGTCGCAGCGCCCGCAATTTTCCCAATCCCCCAAAGGCATTGTGCGGCAGTGCGGTCAAGTTATTGTTATTCAATGTGCTGCAAACAGAGACGAATGATAAACGATTTAGCTTAATGGCAAAACGCAAAGGCAAGGCAAAGACAAAGGCAGAGGCAGAGGCAAAGGTAGAGGCAAAGGTAGAGGCAAAGGCAAAGGCAAAGTCTCAGCTTCAAGCTAAAGTGTGAGCAGTACAGTACTATAACCATGTACTTGAAGAAGTTTTCCTTATCAGGTGAATGCATCTATTGACCAGCTACACATTGGGATGGGCATACAAAAAAGAAAGAAAAAACAATAACAACAACACAGCAGCATAGTTCTGCATGTAAAAGGCATGAAAATGTTTTCACTATTTCACATATAAATTATTCATTAAGTGTAACGTTTCATTAAATGCTGAACTACAGCAAAAGAGTTTTTATTATCGATTTAGCGCACTGATTATTCAATTATAGTATATTTCTTTTGCCTTAGCTAAAAATTACCAATTTATTTTAATATTGAACTGCGTTTGCAAGTGTTCTAAATTTTATGAATGGCGTCCGACTGTGTAAATGTTTAGTATTTTTGGCGCACAATAAAAATATCGATATGAAGTGGGCAGTATGTAAACTAATCGAATAATCGAAACTAAGCTAGTGTTATTTACTAATAAATATTTATGCTATTGTAATTAAACTTCTTATATTGATTAATAAATATTAATTGTATATTAATATTTAAAAATATATATATGTTATTTGTTGTTTGATTTACTAATGCACTCTAATTCAAAGCATCTGGCAACCTTGGCATTGCTGCACTTGCACTCGCGCGCGCCAATATTAAAAACTCCTGCACGCAATGAATATCAATTACAGAAGGTGCAAATCATATTTAAAACACTTTAGAAAATATAGGAAAACGCTATACTGACTAATTAAATTTTAATGTTTTTTGAATAATTACAATTGATGAATTCATATATTAAAATGTTATCGATTACTGCTGTAATGCTGATCGATAATAACGCTGAGAGAGCAGCAGCCGCCTGAGCGCAACGTTTTGCAGAGAAAGAGAGTAAATTTTGCATATAAAGCGTGGAAAAGTCTGACTCTGGTTTATAATTTACTATTTCAGTTTTGTGCAGCATTGGAAACGTCATGGAATTTTGGCTTTTCTTAAAGACTAAGTGCATGTTATATGTTTTGCTTTTATTCGTGTGAAAAAATACATTTTGGTGTGTATACATTGAAATATGATGTGCGAAATGTAACTGTTAATATAACTGGCAATGACTGCCATCTCTGTTCCCCCTGCACAAATAGTGGGAATAAGTACGAGCATGTACTCAATGTACAGCAATTCTTAGACGATTGTACTACTACTATGTAAATAACGGTTTGTATGCAAAGGTAATGTAATGTAATGTAAATACATTTCGTTTATTGTATTTATTAATATATGTTTAAATTACAGCTTAACAATTCAAGGACAATCAAAAACAAAACTCCCTACATACGGATTTAAATCTTCTATGCTTGACGAATTTCTATTCTAATTCTAATTTATCCGAATGCATTGATTGGAATGGTCAACTCAGTGTCTTTCTATGTATTCAACACAGTGTGTGCGAAATGAGCAAGTAACAATTGATTTCTTCATCTATTGTATTTTAACTCAAGTTCATTTCACAGCTCATTTACACCTCTCTGGCTTGGAGGGAGTACTTACAGTATTTCCAGCTCAAGCAGTCCCTTGAAGGCATGCTCATCCATACAGGTGATTTGATTATTGTCCAGCTGTAGACTCCGCAGTGACTGTGCGCCCTTGAATACCCTTCGACCCACCGTGGTGATGACATTGTGCGAGATGTCCCTGGAAAATTGTTGTCGTTGTTGTTGTTGTTGTTGGGTTGATGCAACAGGCAGGCAGTGCAGGAAGAGGAAAAGGTATTGAGAGTTAGCAAATTGACTTAAGAGTAGAAGAAAAGTGCTATGGCAATATGCAGATATATATATAGATATAGATATAGATGTATAGGTAGATATCGTATGGCTACGGTAATACTACAATTTGATTACTTACAATCGCAAAAGACTCGCTGAACTTGTCACAAAGTTTTCAGGTATTGCCTTTAGTCGATTGTTGTT
Source organism: Sphaerogastrella javana (assembly GCA_037040025.1). NCBI lineage: Eukaryota > Metazoa > Arthropoda > Insecta > Diptera > Drosophilidae > Sphaerogastrella > Sphaerogastrella javana. The sequence goes on along the minus strand of JBANCZ010000326.1, from coordinate 3,507 downwards.
TAGGCGTCTGATTTTTAAGAGTCAGAGTGTGTATATATATTGTTTTATAAATTTTTTGTATTTGTTTTTTTTTTTTTTTTTTGATTTTGATTTTGATTTTGGTGAACGAGCAGATTAGATACGCAAAACGAAACGCAACGAAAGTAGAGTAGAGTAGATATGCATAAAACGAAACGAGAACAAAAAGAGATACAAACAAGTTAAACTTAAAACTCAACAGAATCCAAATATTATTTATATATATGTATTATATATTTTGATATATATTTATTTGTTGTGCTAATTGTGTGTGTTTTTTTTTATATCTAGTTCTATAAAGAGCAGCAAAATTATGGTTAGTTCAAATAGTGAATTAGTTATTAATAAAATTACATGCACTATTATTAAGTACGCATCAATTTGAACAATTTGATACGTTCTCCAATACTTTTTCTTCACTTCTGAAGATCTCTACTTACAGTCGCTCCAGTGAGACCAGATCTTGTAAAGCATTCTTCTCGATCGTATGGATTTGGTTATCTGTTAATTGACTGTAGGGAAATAGAAACAATATAACATTTTAGAATTATGTAAATAATTTTTTTTTTTAAATTAACAGATTATTTGCTATATCTATGTATAACTTAGATTAGCATAAATTCTTTTCCAATCGATTGCCAAATTGTAGTTAAAATTCAAGTTTTTACAAAAAAAACTTTATTGATCTTATTCAAATATGCAAATGATTTAAATCGATACAGCATGATAACTGTTTTCTTGGTAAAGACCAGTTTTTTTTTTTTTTTTTTTTATTTATTTAACTTTCAATTTCAATATTAAGGTTAAATTTATGGTAATGCCTTATCATTTGCTGTCAATTTGCATGCAATGCGTTGCGTAATAATAAATTTTGTTAGGCTCTAGAATGTAAGCAACGATTAAATTCAAACTGACAAACTGTAACTTGTTTTATAATTGATATTACTTAATATGCTATAAATGACTATAAATTTAACATCTGCTTTGGCGATTTGTCGCTTTCTAGTTATATAATTGTCTCTAATCATATTATGTTGAATTTTGTATACTTACAGCATCCGCAGTTTGGTTAAACGCTGCAAATCCGTCTCATATATCACGGTCAAATTGTTCCCCTGCAAATCGCTGTAAAGAAAGAGAGAGAGAGAGAAGAGAAACACAATTAAGAGAGATTATAAATTTTGATTAGGAATTGCTCGCAGTTAATTATGTTGCAAGTTGCTATGGCTCTGCGAGCTAATCGGAATCAGCTGGACAATGTTGAAGCACATGTTAGCGCAGCGATAATAATTTTTAATTGCTTGTAAGACAAGACAACAACAACGGCAACAACAACAACAACAACAACAACATGAAACATCTGAGATATGATATGATATTACAAAGCAGCTGTAGGAACGTTTAAATTGTGGCCACTATGGATCTGAGGCTGTTGAAAACGCAGCCTTTTGTCTGATAACACAAAAATATGATATTTAATCATTGAACATGCGATGCCAATGCACATGCAGGAATAAAACTTGTTTTCTCTTCAGACGATCACACAGGCAGACAGACGGACAGACAGCCGGACATACAATCGAACAGACAGACAGAGCTAAAGATACAGAAAATTTGTTACCTGTAGATGTCATAACAATGAAATGCAACCAAAAAAAAAGAGCTACAAACGATACAACTACAACCACATGAAGAGCCCACAGAGCCCTATGCGCATGCGCAGTCAACAAAAGCAACAAAACAACAGCAGAACAACAACAACAACAGCAGAACAACAACAACATCAATAACAACAGGAACTCGTTGTTGTGCCTCAGCTCTCTCTATCGTTCCCTCACTCTCGCTCTCTGTGGCTCTTCCTCTTGGGCTGCTCAGCTGCTTTTTGAGTAAGGTTGGCAGCAGCAGCACCACCAGTACCACCACCAACAACAGGTAGTAAGACCTTCAGTGTCTGGGCCACAAACGAGTAGATATTTGCTTCGTCTTCTGCTTCTTCATCTTCATCTTTGCTGCGGCTTAAGCCTTAATGAAACTCGCATCAGGTTGCCTCAATCGCGCTTGAACAGAGCCGAGAGCCAGGCCCAGGTTTGCTTTACAGCTGCACAGATACATCGATAGAGTTTATATATTTTTTAATGAGCTTAATATCTTGGCAAGATGTGGGCATCTCTTGCTTAGATCCAACTGATTACAGTGCCATAGACAAAGACCCACAACTATACTACATATACGCGATGCTATGCTCTATGGCGGACTTACAAAAAAAAAAACTAAAACAAAAAGCCCGCAAACAAAAAAACAACAATAACAATAAAATATAAATAGTAAAGAAACAAAAGTCGCTTCTAATTGACAGACATTTTTCAAAAGATTTTACCAAATAATAATTATAATACTTGATACACAGCGCGAAATGCAAATTAATTCTCACAATTTAAGTAGCTTAAAACTAATTTTAAATTAGTTTCGATATAAATTATAAATTAATAAAATTCAATTAAAACTTGTAATCTATTTTTAAGCTATAGCTGAATCTTTGAACAACTTCATTTTCTCACAGTGCACTCATATTTAAGGTATCCCCCAGTTTTAAAGTTTTTGCTTTTCCGTTTTTGTCGTTTTGTCTGCCTTTTTCTCTGTGTTATAATTAAACATTTAACATTAACATATAACATTTAACTTCATTAAATCTTTGAAGCATTCACAAATTGGCCAAAAGCTTTTTGTACGTTTTTTTCTTGTTCGTATTTCGTTATTTTTTTTATTTTTTGTGCGTATTGTTGTTGCTGTTTAGGGTCCAATTAGATTTCAGCTCGAGTTGCTCTTTTCTCTTTGGTTGTCTTTGAAGATTTTGCCAGCTATAAATTAGGCTCACCTTTTGAGGTGCCTCTTAATTTTTTGTTGGTGTTATTGCTTCCATTGTTCTTGTTGTTGTTGTTTTAGGGCCACCCTAAGGTTGAGGTGTGAAAGGGCTTTAAGCATAAATTGGGGTTAACTTTAGACTAGGCAACCAAAGTTGTATGCAAAACTGTTGGCGTGTCATTTATATAAGCCGTGTGGGTGGCTGTCAGACAGACAGACAACGAGGACAGACATAGTGTCACAGAGACAGATAGATAGAGAGAGAGAGGAGGAGAGACATCAAGCCATGTATCCATTCTAATTTAGCCTTCCCTTTGACTTTACCCATTTCCATTCCCATTCCCATTCCCATTCCCAATCCCATTCACTGCCCCACACATTTTCATGCCATGTGCTCTGTGCCCTGTGCTCTGAGCTCTGTGCTGTGTAATTAAATGGCAGCTCTGACAACTCTGGCGCCCTCGCAGCACCCCTCGGTCGCGTCCCCTACTGCCAATTTTGCATTCGCATTGTTTTTTCCCTTGCCATTTGCTGCTGCCTTGCCAGCCAATAGTTGTGGGTATGTTCAATATTTGATGAACACACACACACACACACACAAACACACACACACACACACATATATAT
>JBANCZ010000325.1:0-40865 GCA_037040025.1 Sphaerogastrella javana | reverse complement strand
AAAAAAAAAAAAATCAGCTTACGGGCAAAACTGTATTAAAAATTTAAAGGTGTGAGCATTTCATTTGCAGCTGCACAAGTGAAAGAATAATAACAAAAACAGAAACAAAAACAGAATCGTGAGAGAGAACAAAAATATACGAAAAACCTGGGGAAGCGTGTTATAATAAAAAATTAAACAGAAACCGTACAAAAATCTGAACGTATGAGAGACCATAGTAAAAATGAGCGAAATGAAGATGGGTGAGAGGAAGAAAGATAGACTGAGGGAGTGGGGGGAGAGAGTAAAAGAGGGATAGATAGCGAGAAAGAGAGGGAATGAAAGAAAGAGAGAGTGAAAGAAAGATAGAGAGGGAGCTTGAGTGAGAGACGCAAATTGAGAGCGGTAAAAAAAAGGCTCATAAAGTTGCAGTTCTATGGAGATGATGAAAAATTCTAAAGGGAGGGGGGCGCATAAATTACAATGTGTGCGTGCACGTGCACGTGTGTGTGTGTGAGCCTAGTGCATGAGTGTGCTTGGGTTAATCTATACATGTATATGTGTGAGTGTGTGTTTGTGTTTGAGTTGAAATGGCAGTTTTACTAAAATCCTTTTTATTTTTATGGGTCTCTGCGCCAGCGGCAAATTTTTAGCTCTCATCTCGCTCAACGCACTAAGCGCACATTAAAAATTAATCTTTTAATTACTGGCTGGCAGGCTCTGACAACAGCAACAGCTACATCAACAACAGCAACAGCAACAGCTACATCAACAACAGCAACAGTAACTATTAATACAACAACTAAAACAAAGCCATACGCTGTGTATAACAATGTGCTTAGTCGCTTTTGTTGCTCGCAGCCATTAATTACTCTTCGTATGCGTAGTTCTAAGCCCCCAAAACACTATATATTAGTGTATATGGTAAAGCCATAACAAATACTCTAATATCTGCTGATGCGACAGCCATTTGCTGGCCACGCCTTACGCCTCACGCCTCAATTTCTGCAATATTGCATTGTTAATAGTTGCCAATGGCAGCAGCTGCCATTTTTGTTGTTCCCAATAAACAAAAAAAACCCGTAACACAAAAGCAAACATGCAAAAAAAAAGACAGCCTTGAATTGTTCAAAAAATAACAGTAATAAAATGCATAAGCAAAAAGGACAAAGACAACAACAACAACAACAACAATAATATAAACTATAACAACAATTACAATAATTGTAATCATTGTAAAAGCATTTTCAGTGCTTTATGGCACGTACTTTGGCTCACATTACCCCATATATATACGAAGGGTTTAGTAAAATCGCTCAATCTCTCTGGCAGCTTTAGAACTTTACCTATTTGTGGTAATTTTTGTCCAAAAATTTTGTGTGATTTAATTTTATTTCTCTATCCCTTTTACTCTCAATCTTTCTCTTTCTTTCGTTTATGCTGAGATCTTTGTGTTTCTGGCCAACGCTTTTAATTGCTTTCAATTGACCAAGAGACAGGACCTACATTTAAAACTTTAGACATAAAGTTGATGTAACAATAGCCACGCACACTCACACGCTCATACTCACACTCACTCTCATACTCACTCTCACACACATTTGATTTTAATTTCATTTTGGCCGCTTACACTTTAAGCATTAACAGCATTTGTGGGCAGCAATGCTTTTAAGGGGGGAAGCTTTTGAGGGTGGTTCTGGCTAATGCTAAAAGTTTTACGTATAACCCCCAAAAAATGTCGTGTAAAGTGAGCTCTGAAACTTTGCTAATGGAATTAAACTACATATTAAACTGCTTTTTAGTCGCTTTTTGTCTATTTGAATGAATATTTAGAGAGACAAAATGATCTGTTACAAGTTGTGCTTGTGCTGTGGAAATAAGCGTTTCACAATTTCAGCAATAAAGTTTTGAAACAGTTGACAGTGTATGCCATAATATATGGGAAGATATTTCTCTAAGTACTCGAGTCAAAAATATCTTAAATCCTTAAATTAAAAAAATTAACAAAAAATCTGTCAATTCTTCTATAAATAATAATTAAAGCTTAAACGAAAACAAATGATTATTTATGGTAATACTTTCAGTGTAAAATGTTTCATATACAATATAATTATTTTTCAGAACAAATGTAACAATTGTTTAACATTTTAATCACAAAATCTCTCTTGTGCTTTTGTATGAAAATCCATTGAATTTTCAAATATAATCCAATGCTGATTGACTTAATCCCTTACAGAATTTCTGTTTTGTTTAGTTACAATTCATGTTGTTGAATATTATATGAACTACAATAACAACAACAATGAGAATAACAATGACAACAACAATGAGAACAACACTAACAACAATAATGACAACATTTTTGGCAGCATTTGACATTTGATGTTGATGTTGTTATTTATTTGTTGCTTGTTTGCCTGTGATTGCAATACATACATATATATTTTGATTTATGTGTGTGCCGAGCATACAAATCACACTATGAATACATATAGAGATACACTCACTATGCTCGTAATTATGCATGAATCACGAAATCAACTGCTGCAGCAATTGGGAATGGGAGTATAGTAGAAAGAGAACTAGAACTAAATTTCGACCCATAAAAAGCAACGCATGAATGAATGCAAGTTTCATCTCTGTTCCCTCTACATTTATCTAGCTCTAGCTCTCTCTTTCTCTTTCTGTATATTTCACAATTCGCTCACAGTTTGTGCATAAAAATTATGCACATAAATTTGAACAGGTCCAGGCGCAATGAAAATGTTGTGAAATTTTAAAATGCTCGCACGTAATACAGCTGCAAAAAGTCATTTGTAATGCAAAATAAAAATGAAATAACCAAGCGAAAGGAAAACAAAACATGGCTGCTAAACAACAACTGAAAATGTAAAGAAAAAAAACCTTAAAAATAAAAAAGGAAAACTGAACTGCAAAACGTGGTTAACTGTATAAAACAAAATACAAATAAAATTCTAACAAAAAAAAAAAAACATAAAACACAGTCCCAGCATTACTAACACTGTAAAAGAATTTATTTGTATTTCGTTTTATTTTTTGACTGTGTTGTATAGTTCAGTGTGTAGTATAGTGTAGGTAGTCTGGTGTAGTCTAGCGTATTTATTTAAGGTTGTGTGCCTTGCATAAATAACCCAACGCATTTGTAATGAAAATAAAATTTAACAACTGCCACAACAACAGCAACAATAACAGCAACAGTAACAGAAGCAGCAGCAGCAGCAGCAGCGAAAACAACAGCGAGGACAAGTGGCATAGAAGACGCTGCAAAGTATGCAGTACTTTTTGCACTTTACCTGCTTTTTACCTACTCAACTACAGCACTCGGAAGGAAAAGTGTTTTGCTTTTCCTTTTTCCTTTTTCTTTTTTTGGCAGCAGCAAAGTGTGTCTCAAAAGAAATAGTAAGAGACAGAGACAGAGGGGGAATTGCTATAGTCTATATATATGTATATATTCTTAGCTGGAAATCAGATTGCATTCAGTTCATAAAGTATTTTGTTTATGCCCCTTTATCAGATTTATGCTAACGAAAATGGAGTGGAATATTTGCAAGAATCTTATACATACAGATAGTTTTTGAAATTTTATATGCTAAATATTCAACAGTAGGGATGGAGCCCGAAAGAAGAGGAGATGAAAGGGCGAGTGCGAGTTAAATGTAAGAGCTGGATCGAAGAAAATATTCAACAGTAGGAACTTTATGTATAGGTATTCGTTTATTGATACTAAAAGTAGGTCTATAATATTCTTCCTTCATTCAAGCAATGCAACTTAGATAGTCAGAATCCTAGCGTATATACATATTTTCATGTGGAAGCACTAAGAAAAAATAATATGAATTCTCTTTGTCTTGACTTATTTATGTGTTGGAAATGTAACCCTTTTGTTTGAAAGCTCATTCGAAAGTCAGAACTGAAGGTAAAATTAGCATAAAAAATGTATTTAGATGAGACGGGAAATTGATGTGGCATGCCACAGCAAATTGCGAAGGCAACAGAATGAAGAAGAAGGAAAACAAAATGCGACTGAGGAGCAGCATCATCAAGCAACGGATGATGATGTTAAAGAAATGTGACACCTTTATGCCAGTAGGACAGGGCAGGATAGGACATGGCATGTTCAGGCAACACTCAATGTCATAATTTGCCATAATGTTTGAGTGTGTGTGAGTTTGGGTGTGTGTGATTGAGTGTAAGTGAGTGTGTTTGGACTGTGTGTGTGTTGTAGCAACTGAAACAGGTAGGGGCGGACGTATTGTTGGGGTTGTTCGTATGTGGATGTTGATGATGTTGCATGTCCATGTCGAAATGTCGATGCTGATGTCGATGTCAATGTTGATTTTGTCGCTGCGAAAAGGACTGCGCCGCCACCTGCCAATCTATATATACATAGGTCCGTCTTACTCTTCGACTTTATCTTTCTCTCTCTGTGTCTCCCTATCATTTTCTGCCTTCTCTCTGTGTGTGTTTGTGTTCATCTTTGTTGCAAAGTTAACGATGCCCCATTGACAATACTCCATCAGCATGGACAGTATGGACAGCAGGAACAGAGCATCCAAATCCATTTAGGCCAAGAGGCAAACTGTCGATGCTCTATTCCTTTTAGCTCCTTCGATAAAGTTATGATTAAAGGCGGAAAGTATGCTTTATGATCTTGACTCTTAATATGAATGTTTAGATGAAAGATGTAGGGTATATAATAGTCAAGCATTGGAGTATCAATTATAATAGTTGTGCTTGTTTTAGTTGCTCTGTCTGCTCTTGGTCATGTCATGTCCTTGGCTGCGCATTGTCAACATTAAACACAGAAGTGGAGGGGGAGGGAGAGCACAAAAAGGCCATATCCAATTGCAAAAAGACGAGGCATGTCGATAACAAAGCGTAAGCAAACATACAACTAACATTAGTGCCACGCCCCAAGGCACACACATCACATACTCACACTCACAGTCACACACTCACAGTCACACACTCACAGTCATACACTCACACTCACACTCATGTAGAGCGAGCTCTTGTTCTGGTTGCAGCTTAGACTTTGGCTGTCTATTTTACTTGGTCATTAAATTTGGATTTTGTGCCATGCATATCACAAGTGCCTGACTTTGCCGTTAAATACACATGCATACACTGAGAGAAAATTTACAGAAACACGTTGCGTCCATTTTAACATCGATCCATCCTTGTTGAAAGACCCTTTTGTATTATATAAGTGTAGTGATTGAATTTTCGTTCAATACAACAAGCTATTGTTGCTAGCATTTTCTCTAAGTGTAGGCACACTGGCACACCTCAGCACACATGTAAACACACGTGTGTGCTGCGCTTTAGTGGCCCTTTGTGTGGCATCCATCTGACAAACTCTCCGGCCTCAGCTACAGCCACAGCAGCAGCAGGAGCATCTACAGCCTCATGTGACTCGTGTAGAATTCGTTGCCCTTTGCCCCTTCTGCTCCATTGCCGCTCACATGGCTGGCTGTGCTTTTTGCATGTGACACTCACACACACACTCTCAAACATACACACATAGACAACCTACACACATAGTCGTTTTGCGTTCTATACACTAGATGGCGCTGTGGCTAGTTCTTGCACTTTTAAAGTAGAAGTTTCTAGCAGATTTTTGTTTTGTTTTGCCTAAGGCTTTGAGCCTTTTGTGGTTTCAGTGGTTTTCACATGGCAAATACAACAAAAATAAAAATTAAAATATAAAAAAAACAGACGGTGGAATTAAATAGTTTACATTATTGTATAGACTTGAATCTTTTATTCTAATAAAATAATATATTTATATAAATTGTAATAATATACTAATTTTATGTACTTTTTTCTCTGTTTCTTTTTAGGTAAGTTTCGTTATGATTGACTTTACTTTATCCACATTGAAAAACCAAAAATTTTGTGCGTGAGTCTATAGATCTAAGGAAATAATTTACTGCTCCATGTTATAACCTTTTGATTGAACTAAGTTAATCTTGAAGTTCAAGCTCTCGTCTTGACAGCAGCCAATCAATTGGCTTTTGTGTGCCTACTTTATTCTGTTTTTGGTACTTATCTAGTTGAAATTGTCAGGCTTAGGCCATCAAAGAACAGAAATAAAAATAAGAAAGAAAGAAGCGAAAGGCACACGTCTAAATCCAATGCTGACCCAATAAATCACTGGAAAATTTCAACACGAAACACTCAAAAGAATATTTTGTAGCCCACGGGAAAACAACAAGTAAAACATTGAGACAAAGACAGTGAGACTAACAGAGCAAAAGAGAGAGAAAGATTGAAAGAGAGAGGGTGTTGAGAGGCTAAAGAAAATTCGAGGAAAATAAGGTCGTTACGAGAAAGTTTTTGCGCTACGTAATTCCCACGATAATAATCATAATAAAAATCAAGCAAGCGATAAAGCATAAAAGCAAATTACAACTAAATTCTACACATACTATACACTATATAGTCGAGTATGCTCGTAAAGCGGCGGCGGAAGTAAAAGAGAGAGTGAGACAGAGAGCCGAAACTTTATCAGAACCCAAAAAAAAAAAAACACTTGACATAATGCCACCATATTGTTGCTCTGCTTGTTGTTGGCTCCATAACATAAAAGTTTTCCCCGAGAACATTGTCAAAGGAAACTGGGAGGGGAAAAAAAATAAGAAGAATTGTATATATGTTTCGGCTGGCCAGTGTTGCCAGACATTTATGAGTGACTCTCACGTAGCGGCCATTTTTATTTGAGCTTCCACTTTCATCTCTACTGCAACTTATTCCTCCCCCGTTGCAACATTATAGCCGCTTGCGAGCTTGGCTTTAAAAGTTTTCACATAAAGCTCGCACCCACCCTTCCTCTCCATCTACTCTTTTTTTTTTTTTGATGCTTGCACGTATTAGGGTTAAACTATTACCAACTGTAGAGGGCGCCACTTTGGAGCGGCAGCCATATAGCTTAGCGTAAATATGATTTATGCTGATGAATTGCTCAACAAAATGCCATTAAAAAATGCCCTATCTCTTTTCACGCTTTTACGCTCGCTCTCAATGCCAAGGAAAATTCATTAAGTTGTCAAATGCAAGTCAACGCACAAACACATACACAGCTTTTCTCTCTTCTTTTCTCATTTCTTTGACATAGACATGACATTTTCACACCAAAAGAGACAGCAAATGGCCTAAAGCAGGCTGTGCAAGTCGTTGGCGCGTGAAAAATTATTGAAAAGCAAAGCAACAACAACAACAACAAGTGCAAAAACAAAATAACGAAATTGTCATAAAATTAGATTTGCTTTCATAAACACAAATATTTCATATGAGGGAGAGAGAGAGATTGAGAGAGAGGGGCATCTGTGCTTCTGAATTAAATTGTCAAATCTTTTATGCAAAATTTTCGACTGATTTGGCATTGAATTAAGCTGTAAACTGCATAGATCATATAGAGAGGGAAGAGAGAAAAAGGGCGAAGAAAGGGAAAAAAAGAAAGAAATGGTGGGAAGGAAAAGAGAGAAGGAAGGGAAAAATAGAGAAGTAATAAGAACTGCAGAAGGGGAAAAATAGAGAAAAAGCGAAAAGGATGAAAAGAGAGAATAGGGGAAAACAAAGAGAAATAGAGAGAATAGGGGAGAAGAAAAAGAAAAAAGATAAATAGAGAGAATAGGAGAGAAGAAAAAGAAGAAAAATAAATAGACAGAAATATGTAGAAGGAAGAGAAATGATAGAAAAAAGGGAGAATGAAGTGAAAGATATCACAAAAGAAAACAAAAAAAGAAATTAAAATTAAAGAAGAGAAACATTTCATTTTTAATTTAGAGTTCTAGTCTTTTTCAAAACTTCAATATAATTTTAAAACATAATCTAATGCACAAAATTTAAATACAAATTTTGTAATAAACATTGAGAGAACATTGTTGAATTTTCCGTTAAATTTTTCCCAAATTTAGGCCATGCACATCATTATTTTGGCATTTTTTATATACATTTTTTCCTTGCAATTTCTATAGTTACCATTTCTGTTCTGAATTGAAATGTGCACGCAATCATAATCAAAAAACAGAGAAAAAAAAAACAACAACAGCGAACAAATTAGTAGAAGAATTTTGCGCTCTGCTAAACATTTTGGTTATCAGTCAGTGGCCATTTTCAATAATGAGCACACGACCGTTAACCGCTGCCAGCCCCCAGCCACGCCCCGTTGTGCCAAGTATTTGGAATGTGCCAAATTCTTAAAAGATCTTTGCTTAACAAAACCTAAATAATACCCTGTAAATTAAATACAATAGTGAAAAATTATAGTATAAAAGTAAATGCATTCCTTGCACTTTTAAAAATAGACAACCCTATGTCAAAACAAGCAATACAGGGTATATGCCATGCAGGCTGAAACATTTGTATCAATCAGTTAGCCACTGCTGCTGCTGCTGCTGCTCATGCGACTCATTGTGCATTGTGTCCATGCGCATAATTAAAACCACAAATAGTGCAAACACACACACACACACACACTTACACTCACAAACATATATGCACACTCGCATGCTTTTGTGTATGTGCATGTGTGTATGTGTTTATGTACGTGGAATGTGTGATATCACACTGAGCTCTAATGGTCTCCATGGCCAACTAATAACAAACGCAAAATTCCAAGAGAAAAAGAGTAAAGAGAGAGTAGAACGAGAGAGGGAAGAGGGAAGAGTGAAGAGAGAGTAAAACGAAAGAGGGAAGAGGGAAGAGTGAAGAGTGTGTGTGTGCATGGCAATGGGCGGCTAGCAGATAAGTGGGCGTGTCCATTGTGCAATTGCTCATTGTTGGCTGTCATGTGAGCCCAGGTCAGTCAGATGGTCAGAGAAGAGAGAGAGAGAAAGAATGATGGAAAGCGGGAATATAGTGAAAAGGGGGGGACAGATATAGATAGTGAAATGAGGGAGGGAGGAGGATGGACAGGGACAACAACAGTAACAATGCGCCTCATCGCTGCCTGGCCAACCGGTAGTGAAATTTGAATTCGTATTTTAATTATGCGCCCCACAGCCAGTTAATTACACTGCACGAAAAAAACAAACAAACAAACAAACATACAAAAACGAACAAAATATATAGAGTAGGCCCATCATATAGCCTACTATATACCATATATTGGGACTGAATGTGTGCATATGCAATATGCAAAATGTTCGGCTAAAATATTAAAATTGTCTATAAAACTAACCGCACATTGGGCCATAGTTTGCGTTTTCTCGCTATATGATTTGATTTCATTCAATGCATTTTTGGCCTTTTGGCCTAGACGAATTTTAATTAGCTAAATTAAAATTGTCACCCAACTATGGCCAATGATTAAGTTGTACTTATATATATATATATATATATATATATATGTGTGTGTGTGTGTGTGTATGTTAAATTAAAGCTCTGTGCTTTTCAGCTGATTTGGTTAATTTAGCCTCGGGCTGAGAGCGCTGAGCTTTGGTAAGAGGCTTTGCGGTTGCACTGCAGAGCCTTTTTGGCCCAATGCGGTTCCCGGTGGTGCTGTGGTGTGTGTGGTGTGTGTCGCTGCATTAAAATTTATTTTCCATCCAATGCTGAATGAGCGTAAATTTCATGTCATTTCATTTATCTACATTTTTTTTCGTAAATCCCATATCCAGAGAATTTAAATCAAACATATGATAAATTAAATAATTTAAGCTTATTAATAAAAGCAGCAAAGTAAATAAATAAAACGCTCTACTTTAGCTTTGCTTAAAGATATAAATTTGTTATTTATAGTCTGAGAGCGAAGCACTTAACCCTTGGTTGTCGTTACGTCATTATCTTGGCCATTGCCTAAACTAGGCCCAAAGGTGTAGCAATTGCTTATCTAGGCAGAAAGATACACACACACACACACACACACACACACACAGACAGATTGCTATAGCTATAGCTATATATAAATAGTCACAGTTGTATTTACCGTCGTTTTGTCGCTACGACCATTTTTCACCTACTTAAGTACCAAATTTTTGGCTCTCTCTCTCTCTGTCTCTCTCTCGCCACTCAACTTCGCAGGCCACAACACAACATAAATTCGTAAACCACAAAGCTGTCCCTAGTTTCTGCTATCCACTATTACTATTACTTACTATCTATCTGCTACTAACTGAAATTCTACGGTCAATCAACGACATTTTCTCGTTTTGAGTGTGAGCTCTCTACCTACCAAAAGTGTCAGCTTTCCCAGTGGGGTAAGAGGTGGGTCAAATGTGGGTGTGAATGGGTGGGTCAAATGCTATTGCTGCTGGTGTGTTTAGTTCTCCAACATTAACTAACAGTCAAACTTGTGGCACAAACCTCACAAAGCCTCAGCTTAAGGCGTACCAAGAGGTCAACCCAACAGAAAAAAAACCCGAAATTAATGTGTGCTAATAATTCAAGTGTCGGTCTGTCGGTCTGTCTGTCTGTCTGTTCGTCCGTGGGTCGGAAGCATTTGATGTGGTTTGGAATCCCAAAAAGTGTGCGTAAATATTCTAACGCACAATTAAATGGAATGTGCCATAAATATTGCGTATACGCCATCTAAATCAGTTGGAAAAACTTCCAACCCCAATTGCTGCCATGAACATGAACTGATTATGCAAACAATTAATCTCAGAAATGTTTATTACCAAAAGCGCACACCCAAACACACACACAGATATACATACAAATGTACACTTGGATATCTATGCATTAGTTAGCACTCCCTTGGGGGATTTACTGCTCAACAAATTGGTTTCTTGTTGTCTCTCCTGTGGCGGCAATGGGAATCAATTGAGCCTGGAGCAAAGGCTGATAAGTAGTCCAAGCTATAGTCCTAGCTATAGTCAGAGGCGGTAGTCGGAGCTTAACAAAAGTCAGCTGGCAACAGCCGGATGCACGCCATTTTGCAATCACATTAGCCCAAGCGACAGGAAGTTGCATGACAGTCGCTCTTGCTCTTGTTTCTGCTTGTTGTTGTTGCAGCCGGAAATGAGAGCCGCACACAACAGTGGCAACACCACCACAGCCACAGCCACAGCCATAGCCAAAGCCACATGGCCACACACGCACACCCTACTACCTACTCACCCACTCACCCACTTATCCACTACCATTTCCACCCGCTGCACTCAGAGTGGAGAAGACTCAAGCGAGAGTTGAGCTTGACCGCAGCATTAAAGTAACATTTGTTTTTTGGGGGAAGAAGCGCAAAAAAACACAAAAGAAAACTTTTACTCAAGTCACTGCAACAAAATAAATGCCCTTTCTTTCCTCTTCTCCTTCCTTTTTATTTTTTCATTTCAACACAATGCAACACAAATTGCAGTTGCAACCGCAGCAACATCAGCAACAGCAACAGCAACAACTGCAGCTTCCTTAGCTTAAGAAGAGACCACAGTTCCGAATAGTTGACCAATGCAATATTTTCACTTGGTCAGCTTTAAACTCGCAGCTCAAAGAAACGACAAAAAAAAAAAGAAAACAACAGAAAAACGAAATTGTTAACAAACACAAAAAAATGTATAAAAAATTGTTGGTAGGGCCAAAGTGTGACGCTAGCTGTCATTTATTTTAGTCAAAGTAATTGTTGGCCTGGCCCAAACGACAGCAGCAGCAGCAGCAGCAGTAGCTTTTTTTTGACCAACACTTTCAAATGATTAATTAATTTTATTGTGATTTTATTTTTAATTGTTTAAGAAATATCTAATTTAATTTTCATTACAACTCTTAACACAACTAAATTTAATCTATTGGGCTATAAATTTGATAGCTGTTATTAAAAAACGCACTTTTTTTTATTGAAAACTAAAAGCCTTACTACTTTTTAAAAGTGTTTTGTGCAAGTCTCAAGTTTATTGCCATTCCCTTTATACAGCACGGAATGCCCTTAAGTTTAGTTGCTCTAACTATACAACTTTATAGTCACTCTCTTTAAGTCGCTGTCATTTTCATGACATTTTTTTTTTCGCTCACTGATTTTCTGTTTACTCTTTTTATGCTCTTGACTTTACCCTTTCTGTTTGGCTCGTCATTTTATTGCCAAGTTAAGCGTAGATGCTACCCCTTATTTTTTGGGAGTACCACCCACTGGCAGCACCCTCTAAAATACACTAAGAAAAAAGGTTCTCACAGCATTGGTTGGGGTGTTTGTGTGTAGGTGCACGGTTTTAAATGCTTCAGTCTTGCATAAAATTTGCATACATTTTTATTGCATAGTTTATTTAGCGCCACTGTTTTTGTTCAGGTTGCTTTTGTTGTTGTTGTTTTTCTTATTATTGTTGCTATTGTTGCAAGCTGCCCATTTAGCTGTACCCATGGACAAACAATGCTCTCTAAATTTGATGCACGCTCGTCCAAAAAAATGAAAATTCTGCATAAAATCCAAGAGCTCTCTCTCCCCTCTCTGCAGTGGGAGGAGAATAGTACACTCAGCATGGCTCAATATTATAACTCAATAACTATGTGAGGAGGTTTTTTTTTTTTGCCACAAAAATAACAACAAAAGAGGCGTAGTATTAGTATGACAGGCGGCTGCCTAGTCCCGCCCACAGCTGCAACATTTATATTCATATATGCGGCGTGGAAATGAATCGTGTGGCAAGAACAGAATGTGGGCAAACGCACCGCGGGCTGCCTGCCCAAGGTACTACCAATGCTGTTGCCCCCCCTTGGTCAAACCGAAGGCCATTCAATGCTCTATGCTTTAATTTTTTTTTATATGTATTTTCTTTGCTTGCTTAAACATTTGCTTTTATTATGGTTGCTTGACTTTCATTTTTTACTAAAGAAATTTGCATGCTTTTTACGCGCATTTGCATAAGCACACACACAGAGAAAAAGAGAGTGTGTATAAGTGCGTAGGTGTTGAATTTAAAGGGAGCTTAGCCGACCAAAAAGACAAAAGATTACTAAACACTAAAGACTAGAGACTAGAGATTGAAGACTAGAGACTGACAAGTAAATATTAAAGACTGAGAACTGAAGACTGAGAACTGAAGACTGAGAACTGAAGACTAAAGATTGAAGGCTGATAACTGAAGACTAAAGGCTGATAACTGAAGATAGAAGACTGATAACTGAAGACTAAAGACTGATTACTGATTACTCAAGACTAAAGACTGGTAACTGAAGATTGAAGACCTTACAGCAAATTTAATGTCAAAGGTTAAAGCTGATAACCGTCCCCCGTAATGGAGTTGGGGAGGAAAACCCCAAACACTTGTCATGCTTCAATAACTAATCGCTCATGCTGTGTTCATTCGATTAATGTCAATAGTTTGTTATTACTGTTGTTGTTGTTGCTTTTGCTTTGTTGCAATTCCAATTTGCAAATGTTCTCGCTCTCTGTGCTCTGTTGCCTCTGAGTGAATCGAGTTGTGGCATGTCCTTTTGTTGTGCCGCCTAATTGCACAAAGTTGCAAATCTAATGAGCTGCACTCTAATTAAACCTCAGACGCAAAATTACACATTTGTTGTTGTTGTTTGTATACATTGTTGTAATTGTTGCTGCATTGATATACCAATAATTTAATTGAGTTACGTATTAATGTAGCTTAACTTTGAAGTCTGTAATTGCTGATATTGCAATTCCTGTAGCAAAATCCTAATGAGCCGCAAATAGTTAATCTCTGTGCACTAAATATTAAACTTGAATATGATTAACACTTGAATTAATATAAATGTAATATAATACGTTATATTTTTGTCTAATTAATAGATTAGGACACACAGGTGTACATCTGAATAGAACTCTGTATTCAATCGTCTGATCAAAAACTAGAAATTATTCAAACTTTACTTGCACTTCGTTTGTTGAATTGCTCGCTGATTGCTTGGCCAATTTGTGGCCACTGTTCTAAGAATTAAAGGCAAATTGTAATTACGTAGTAGCTGCTACCTTTCTCTCTCGCACTCTCTCTCTCCACTTTCTCGTTCTCTCACTCCTCGTGTTGCCAGTATTTCTTGTGCTGCGGAGAGAACGAGAACGTGCACCAAATTGTTGCATACTTTGCTGCGGTTGCCACTTGACGCTGAGCTGAAAGCAGCTGCCACTTTAACGCGTTCAACGCAGCAGCAGAGGGAGCATAGGCGGCAGCAGCCACGCCCATCAAGCCGCCCAATTTAAGCTTGACGCCCACACATGCTTGGCCCACTCAATTAACGCAACTCATCAGAGGCGTTGTCGGTTTTCTCTCGCTTTTTGTAGCTGTATCTAAGAGAAGCTTTAGGAGTAAGGGAGTAAACTTGGAAATATATGTATGTGTTTGTATGTGCTTGTGTGTATGTGTGTGTATGTGCTTATGTGTGCATGTGAAGTGCTTGGGTGGGGGTGTTTGCTTACGCTTGTATTTGTCTTAACAACTCTGGCATACAATCTAAATGGCTATGCCCGCTGCCGGATCCCGGGACTCTGGCTTACTCCCTGACTCTTTCCGCACTCAGGCTCTCACTCCACTCATACTCTCTCGCTCTCTCACACTAACGTTCCCTCACACACTCTCACCCCAACTCTCGCTCTCTCCCACTTGATCCCTCACTTTTTTTACTTCATCCTGGCTTAGGCACAGCTGCCGGAAACTGTATGTGTTGCTTCTTATACACTACCAAAGAGGTATAAGGGTTTCATGAAACGTCTTGAACATTATATAGAGAGATCAAGCTTGAACCTAGAAATTATAGATAGATAACTCTTGCTTAATATTATGATAATCTTTATTAAAAATTTAACTAATTTAGTACAATATATTAAAATTTTTCACTATAATATATGGTGTGTCTAAACCTCGACTTGTATAAGATGGAACACTTATTTTTGCTTGTTATTATGTTGCTTGTGTTGTTGTCGTAATTGTTGATGTTGCTGTTGTTGTTGTTGCTGCCTCTCGCATAATTACTTTGACTCGACTTTTACGACCTTTCTATGAATTACTCAAGAAGAAGTGTTTGGGCACACGTCGTAGTCGTTCGACGTAGTCGTCGTCGTTGTTCTGCCACAGGATGCTTGGATCTTAGCCAATCTCACGTCTCCTTCTGCTGACTGTCTGTTTTAGCTACGTCGTAGTTTATCCTTTTTTACTGCTTTTAGTACTGTATCTCTCTCTCTCAGCTCTCTGTGTTAGCTCTGCCTCTCATTGGGTTTTTATTTATTTCCTTAGCTCGTGTTTGCCTGCTAATTTCTGATGTTGCTGTTCCTGTTGCCTTTGCTGCTACCCACGCGACACGCACGACAAGTCAACGGGGTTACTAAGCAAAGCTCAAGCTGAAAGCAACTCCTCACCAGCAACAACCACACACACACTCATACTCATTCACTCAAACTCACACTCACACAACCACTCAATTGCATAATGTGTATACACACGCATACACACAAGACATTAGTAGTTAGAATTAAGTTGTTACAGCGTTGCCAGGTTGCTTTAAATTGGCTCCACATAAGCAGGGTTATTCAGGAATTGCGTATAGAATTTTCGTGCAATTTTCAAGAGCATAGAATTATATTTATAAGAAATCTCTACATAATATACAGAAAATAATAAAATGATATAATAAAAATATATAATAGAAATTTTTAATAGAAATATAAAAATAAAAATATAAAAATAAAAATATATAATAGAAAAATATAATAGAAAAATATAATAGAAAAATATAATAGAAAAATATAATAGAAATATATAATAGAAATATATTGTAAAAATACATAATAAAATATATAGTAAAAATATATAATAAAAATATATAATAAAAATATATAATAAAAATAAATAATAAAAATAAATAATAATATAAAATAAAAATTAATATAAAATAATAATATATAATAAATATATAAACCTGTTATTTATATTTAATTATTCTTACATATATTTTTCTATATATTTTTTCCACTTATTTTTTTCTATATATTTTCGGTATATTTTTAATGAGTTTTCTTGGCCATATTCCATTAATGCTATCATCATCTTATCTTGTAATTATTGCCTTGGCTATTAATATTCCTTTATAATCCTTTTGGTCTGGTTGCCATTTCGTTGCCTTCAATTGTGTAGCTCTTTTTATTACTTTGAATGCTTCTACAGCTTGTGTGTGTGTGTGTGTGTGTGCGGGCGTTGTGTTTGCGAGAGAGAGAGTGACAGAATGTGTGTATCTGTGTGGGTTTTAGCCAACATTAGCTGCGTTGGCTTTTTAGCCTAACGACCAACACCTTGTATGATGCCTGCTCTAGCGCTGTCACCCCATTTTAGTCTTCCTCTCTATCTCTCTTTCAGTTTCTATATACCTGTTCTTCTCCCATGCTCTATCTTCCCCACTTTCCACTCATTCTCTTCATCTCCCCTCTTTCGTTCTCTCTCTTTCTCGTGTTTCTCGTTGACTTCCTGTTTCGTGTCCATCGCATTCGCATTGTTAAACAGAATTTATGCGCTCTGCAGCTGCTCCGCATCTCCTTGTCATACTAACGATATTTGCTGTTGCTGCCGCTGCTGATTCCACTTCGTTCTACTTCCACTAATTCCACTTCTACGATGACTCTCTCTGTGTGCGTGGGCCATTACGTTTATAATTGTCTTGTGCAACTTCTGGCAACGCCATTGCGCTGTGTGGGTGCTGTCCAACCACCCCTCCTACCCCTGATGACTTTACATCTACCCCTATATAGTGGCAGCAGCAGCACCTGTGTATTCACAACGACGCCCACTGGCAAATGTGTTAGCTCTATCTCTTTCTCAGCTACTGAACTTATGCCCTTAAGCTGTATTTGTGTTCATGTACTTGCTCTCTCTCTCTCTCACACTCTTTGTCTCTCTTTCTCTCGCTCGCTGTGTTTTCTTTCCGTTCTCTTTTTGCCTAGTATTCACCTTTGGCGCTTTAAGTCTTCTCTCCTCTGGTTATGGGGGGCCACTTTCAGGCTCATTGGCTAACTGTTGATTTTGCTCCCTTTGCCTTTTTCTCTTCTGCCTACTCTCTATGCTGTATTACCTACTACCCTACCTACCTGCACCACCCTTTCTTCTACTCTTTCTCTGTCTCTGTGGCTATGTTATGCTTTATCTTTTGCCTTGTCGATCCGATTGCGACACACATTTTCTGGCCATTTACTTGGTTTTACCTCTCTGTGTATTTTTTGTCTTTCAGTTACTTTTTTTCTACTCTTCTTCTTCTTGTTCTTGAGCTGTTCTTTGCCTTTGGGCTTGTTTACATTTTCACGCTCGAATTCGCCCCTTGTGTTGTAATTTTCAAGCAGTTTTTCCCAGGGTTTTCACAGTCAACTTCAAACACTTGCACAAAATTTAAGCGGGCAAAGTAACAAGGCTCTTCTGTATAGCACCATCCATACTACTCCCCCTCCCATTCCACCTCGCCGTACCAACACCATTACCTCTCAGCAGCTCTTACTATCTCTCTGTTTCACTCTTAGCCCAACTTCCGTTTCCTGTGCTTTCAACGCTTGCTTTCGATGTGCTTTGCCTGCCTTGCATGCCTCCTGTTGCCTTTGTGCCACATAAATTTGGTTTAAAATGTATCTTGAACTCAACACCTGCTCCCGCTCCTGCTCTCTAGGCACTCTGTTGTTCCCACTGTTATCCTGTTGCTGTTTGTTAGTTGCTATATCTTTCTTTCTCTGTTGCTCTTCTCTGCTCTGCTTTGTTTTGTGCTCATTTTCAATTTGAACATTTTAATGTTGTGGTCATAAAATTCTTTTTATTGGTTGTAAAACCCACTTTGGCAGCAAAAGTAGCAGCACACAACAACCAGCAGTAGAATGAGCAGGAGCAAAAGGTAGCAGGAGCAGTGGCTGGAGATGGAGGAGCTTGGAGCTTGAAGCTGTAACACAAAAAATTAGCAGTCTCTTTGCCTGGCTACTTAAGAGCTGCGTTAGGGCGGTGCGATAAGGATGTCGAGAAAGTATTTGGCAAATTAAACGAGTTGCTGTCTCGTTTTTTATGTCTCGGGTCATTGAGTTTACACTCTACATATTTATTTTCATTGCCCATACACAAAAAAAAAAGAGTGAGAAAGAGAGAGAGTGTGTGTGAGTGAAAGAAAACGTGTCGCATCATGAAAGTCATTTGCATTTCTAATTTAATTAAAATACAAATTGAAAAAATGAAATCAAAGAGAACACGTAACACAATTCAATGGGGAATCATAAAAAAAAGGCTCACGGCGCATATAAATATATATAAATATGAAACGGAAAAGAGGAAACCTTTCAAAGGAACATCCCCCCCCCTCCTCTTCATCCAAATGCTTTATAATGAGCGTGTAATAAAAATTGTTCTCTTTGAGATAAAATTTATGTGTGAAAATTTTTGAATTAAAGCTGCATATGATAAAGCAATTAAATAAAAATGAGCAGTAAAACGTTTAGGGATAAAGCAAGATTAGAGCTTAAATTGAACGTAACGAAGGATTTTTATATAAATAAATATAAATAAATAAATAAATAAATAAATATAAAAAAAATAAATATAAAAATATATATATAAAAAAAAAAATAAATAATTCAACAATTCAATAATTCAAAAATCCATCCCTACATATGTATATTTTTCAATATAACAAATATTTTCTAAATCAGCGGAATATGTAAATCTAACGCAGTAAATCACTCTATTTCTCTGTCTGCCTCCTTTCTTTTTTCTCTCTCCCTCCCTCTCTCTCTCTATTTCCTTCTCTTTTTCCATTTTTAGTGCATTGAAAATGTCTCCATTAAAAGAGCTAAAAAAGCGCTCTTGCTAGCCTATCGTTAGGGCTTTTCATTTCCTCTTTTTCTCGTGCATTTTCATTCTCAAAAATTGACAAATTTACATAAAATGTGAAATGAAAATTTATGCAAAATAGAGAAAAACGTGAAAAACGCACGTTTGTCTGTCTTTCTGTCGTCGTGATAGTCTGGCAAACAAATCATAATGCGAATGTTGAAGTCCATTTACGGCGTGTGCAAATATTTGTTTTTTTTTTTTTTTTATATCAAATTTTATTTTGCTATCATTTCATTTGCGTGGGCACGCCCCAATGAAATGAAAAGTTTGCTTAACTATAAATTTGCATAATTTAAATTATCAAAATGAGGCCATGAAACGACAGAGAGAGAGAGAGGCATTAAATCGAAAAGTCTAATTGAAAAATTTTGTTTGAGAAAGTGACCAAGCGAACAAACCGAAGCATAGTAGAGTTTTTTTTTTGTTTTTTTTTTTGCATGCAACATTGTTAGAAGAGAGGAAAAACACGTATTCCAGCTATGGAAAACTGAAAAGTAAAGCATGACATTAAAAAAAAATGGAAAATGGAATTGTAAGACCATCAAAATAGGCTAGAGAATCATATAGCCAATGGAAATGTGTTGCAAAGGGGAGGAAAAACGAGGCACATTTCCGGCGATAGATTGAGAAATGTTGGCAAAATGGAAATGAGTGGCAATTGAAAAGAGACTCCGCTGCTGCTGTTGCTGCTGTGGCACCAATAAAATATCAACATTAACACTTAATTGAGGCAAATGCCAGGTGACCAATAGATAGACCGAGAGGGAGGGAGAGACAGAGCGACAGAGAGAGAGAAGATGGCAGCAGATAGCAGCAGATAGCTCAATTAAATGCTAATAGCTGCCTGCTGCTGCCTGCCAACAGCCGCTGCCTGTTGAGATTGATGTATTGTATGTCTCTCTATCTATATAGCTCTGCAACTGTATCATTAGATGTACATTATCTCTAGCTGTGACTGTGTTTGGGGATGGCCCGCTGAGATATTAACGTACAAATTGAACAAATCTGTTGGATAATTGAAGCCAATGAAGGCACAGACAGACAGACAGGCAAACAGAGAGTTGAGAGAGGAGTTGGGCATGGAAAATGTATTGAAATTAATCAGAGCGCTTGTTTGTAGAGCGAATGAGAAACAAGTTTTAAATAGAATATTAAAACTTTGATGAAATCTCAAATAGAATTCTAAGGCTGATATTGATGTACATTTTTTATATAATCAAAAATAAAACTATGTGTACAAGAAAACGCACCATAAAGTGGAAGTATTTGAGCTTTTTCTGCATAGATAGAGATGCCTGTACCACAGCATGTGCAGCAAAAGTAACAACAGCAGCATCAACAGCAACAACAGCAACAACAGCAACAACAGCAACAACAGCAACAACAGCAGCAACAGCAGCAACAGCAACAACAGCAACAGCAACAGCATCATCATGAGCAGCAGCTTCTTTTATATATGTCGTAATGTTTTTTGCAGTCCGACACAGTCTCGGTCTTAGTCTCTCTCTCTCTCTCTCTCTCTCTCTCTCAGCCTGTGTAACACACACGAACTTTGCCTTCAAAACTTGCCACACCAGTTAGCCAGGCTGTCAAGTGGTTGACTAACAGCTAACGGCACATGGAAGCTGAAAAAAAAAACAACAAACCAAAATAAAAAAAGGAAAAAAATACACAAAACTTATAAAAATAACACAGGCCACAGCCAAAGCCTCAAAAAGCTGTAGAAGAAGCAAATGACTTCAAAAAAACGAACAAGAAAATAAAAGGAAAGAAATACATAACATACCATATAACGATCCCAGGCTGAAGACTGTGGAGGGCTTATGAAGAGGGCGACCTTTTACGCTTTGGCTGCTGCAGTTAGCCAAAAAGTGTTGCAAATTACTTGTAACCGGTTTTTTTTTTGTGAAGAGTGGATTTGTGCCCAACAGAAATGGGTCAATAAGAAATTCAAATGCAACGGCAGCAGCAGCAGCAGCAGCAGCAGCTTCAAAGTGCTGCAAGAGAGCCAAAATGAAAAAAGAAAGAAAAAATGAAACGAGAAACAAGAAATTGAAGTGCGGTTTATTTGCTTCTTTGAATTCTTTGTGGCTTGCCCCTTTTGCCTCTGGGGGCAAAACGCGAAATTTAAGCCACAGTTCATTGACTTTACAACAACAATCGAAATTAGTGCAGCCACTACCACAAAATGAGGCAAAAAACGTAGGGAGTGCTGCTGCAAACATGTTCCTCTTCTTTTTCTCTCTCGATTTGCAGATGGCCAATACAAATGACTTTAAAATATCAAGGCTACAAAATGCTCTTTTGCTGTTATAATGTCAAAAAAAGAAGGGAAAAAATACACTTAAAACGCAGACTAACAAATATATGACCATGATTTAGTACAGCTTAAAAGTAACAACATAAAATACAGTGAGGGGCAACAGATAAACTGCAGTTTAGTCAAGAGAGGGAAATAAAACAAATCATATTGATGGGGAAGAGAGGAAAAGGAGTTGTTATTCCCTAACAACTTGTAGAGTTTATAGAATGAAAGAGCTTAATCTCAATTTATTCGACTTGATTAAAGTTGCTGCAGTTATAATGAATCCACTTAACAGCTCCACTGAATAATTCACATTATTTTGATGGCTTTTCTTTATTTAAATAAATTATAGCATTTAAATTGAGTTAATTTTAAGTAATAATTTTTGCCATAATGCGTATTATAATGGGTCTCCATAGCTGTAAAAACATGTTTGTGCATTGTATGATTATTTCCCCACCTTTTGCTTGAATCAATGCGAAAGCAATGGAATGAGACTAAGCATTTACATGCACACATACATTCGCATAAACATGCACACATACTTACTTAGACACGTACAAACATGCATACATATCTACAAGAATACGAAGATAACATTGCAGTAAACAAATCAAAGCTGAGTCAACGGTTCATTATAATATGTGAAGAGGGGTTATATCACACCATTCCTCTTCCTACTTCTATCCCTCTACTCCTCTCTCTCCTAGTAATTCTCTCTCTCCCTCTAATTCTCCTCTCCATCTACCATTCTAACCCATACTTTCTAGCTTGAGTCGTTTTGATTTTTGCTTCCTTTAATTTCTGCATTCACATTCTGCTGCCTTTGTCTGTTTAATGCAAAAACAAAGTGATTACCGTTGCTAGTGCTACGAATGAAAAAAAAAAACAATAATACGCATTCTAAATACTCTACCTTTATGACTACACAATGCGCTCATAGTAAGGCGCTAAAAGTACATGAAAAAGCGAATGTACTCTTCATGCATACAAAGTATTGAACTTGAAAGAAATAAAGAAATGGTAAAGGGAGTATAACGTAAAGAATAGAGCTGATACCCTGTATAAAGTATGGATTTAAAAATAAAACAATTCAAAATGTGAAACAAAAATGCAAATTTTATTTAATGTATATATATATTTATATATAGTGTAGTATGTATATATTATTTGCATTGTTTAGGCAATCATTTACATAAACTTTGTATACATATGCGTTAAACATACATGTATACACATATTACATATACAGGGTATTAAACTTATATCTTTGCAGCTCTCTCTAATTACTATGCTTAGAATTATCACTTCATTCTTTTGTTTTTTCAAGTTCACCATTCATTTTATAAGAATAGAATGAATAGTACATTATCATTCATATGCAATTTAAATAACTTATATACTAGTAAGTGTACTAAGGGTAGAGCATTTTAATTCATTGTGGTATTTTTGATTTTGCTTTTGATTTTTTTTGTGTGTTTTCGCATATGCATATGCAGTTGGGCCTGGTCACACTATAATAAATTTCGACACAATCTTATTATAGTTTATTTTTGATTCCTTGGGATCAACCGTAATGTAGAGAATTATGTGTGAGGGTTTAACTAAGTGAACCATGACATAAATTGCAATTTTTGTGACATTTTGAGTCGTATGTGATAATCAAATAGACATTGTGAGAGAGTGGGAGAGAGAATGAAAGAGAGGCCTCATACACTGACCAGTAAAAATGTTGATATTAGAACTAAGTACACAATATTATTAATATTTAATGCGCTCCTCCTCCCCTCCCCCGCACCGAGAGAGAGAAAAAACGAGAAGAATCCTGCACATTTTATGAGGCAGCATTTTTATCAAGGTTCTAACAATGAAACGTTTGAGAGAGAGAGGAGAGAAAAGAGAGTGAGTGGGTAGGTGTAGGGAGGGGAAATGGTGGGTGGTGCGGCCTTTGGTTAGTGGGGGCAATAAAAACTCTGGACTTTGATGGACCTGGAAAGCCGCTTAAATTGTTTGCCTGACGTAACGGTTCGTTGCTTGCACGAGCTGGTTGCATTGAGTCCCTATGTCAGTTGCTCTCCCTCTCTTTCTCCCACTCCATGTCTTCCCTCTTCCATTCCATGGATCTCTCAGGTCCATGTTTGTATTGTTCTTGTTGTTGTTGTGGTTGATTTAATATTTAGCACGCCTGGACAGACCTTGGGGAGGTGGTGGTGCTGTTGGTTGAGTATAAGAGAAAGAGGGAGTAAGAGAGTGAGAGAGGGAGGGAGATGAGGATGGAACTGCCTTAGTAAAATTTTAATGCGCTTTTGATGATGGCCATAAAATGGCAAACAAAATGCATGTGGGCGTACCGCGTCGGCTGTGTTGGCCAGAAGGGGCGTGGCATTGCATGTGAAATCTCTGCGCTAGATAAAATATTAATTTATTTTTCTTGCTGTTGTTGTTTTTCTTTTCTTTTTTTTTTCGGTGTTGTCCGTTCGTCTCTTCCCTTGTTTTATCCTGTATGCAGCAGTTATAGTGGCTCATAAAATTGTTTGTATGGTCGTCGTAGCAGCGAGCGCTCTTACTTTTAAATAACTGTTTTATGTTTTGCTCTCTGTGTCTACTTGCCACGCCCCCCGGCAGAACCACTAACAAACACCACAGTGGAGCTCTATTCCACAGTGTGTTATTAATATTTTCATTTTGACGCGGTTTATTTGCCCTTACGCTTATAATTCATATTTTTTCCACTCTCTCTGTACTGTGGTTTTTTCTGGTATTTTTCTGGTGTTTCTGGTATTTTTTTCTCATGGCGTTTTGTTTATTTCAACGCCTTTTGCATTACTTATGCACTGTTTATTAATTTCAACATGGGCGCGCGTGTGGCATGTTTAGCTTCTTCTTCTTTTTTTTGATACGCCTGCAGCTTTGACACTGGGTCACTAAAGTTTTCAACACCCCCGCAACTCCCAAAAGCCCCCATCATATATTATCAGAGAATTTTCAGCGTATGTCCATGTATGTGTTATGTTTGTTTTTTGTTTGATTTTTGCTCTCCCGAAATGTTTTTCATTTTTCACTTTTGTTGTTCTTGGGATTTTATGGATTTTTGTTTTGATATTGCGCTTAATTTATGGCAAAAGTATGCTTGCCACGCCCAGAGATTGAAATAAATAAGCAAGAGTAATATATGTGCGTGTGTGTTCTGTGTGAAATTGATTTAAGACCTGAATGATTTGCATGAAAATTTTGAAATTTTCTGCTCAATTTCCGTTTAAATATTTATTTGTATTTGCTTCTGTATTTTCATTAATGAAAGCAAATTTGATTTATAAACGGAAATGCGTTTTAATCTTGTCAATAAAACGTTTTATTTCTTATCTATATATATTAAAAAATTAATGAAAAATTAAAAAAAAAGAAAATTAATTAAATAAAAAAAAATAAAATTAAAAAAGAACATAAATAATAAAAATAAAACGAAAAATAAAAATAATAAAAATTGTAAAAATAATTCAAATTAAAATAAATAATAAAAATAATTCAAATTAAAATAAATAATAAAAATAATAATAATATAAGTTCAAATAATAATATAAATAAAAATAATATAAGTTAAAATAATAATATAAATATATAAAAATAATATAAGTTAAAATAATAATATAAATATAAATAATAATATAAATAAAAATAATAATATAAATAAAAATAAAAATAGTAAAAATAAAAGAATTATGAAAGATTAAATAATAACTTATAAAATTACACTTTATATGCTCGATTAAGTCAACCTTGGCGATGAATTTTAGTAGCCACTGTAAGTTGTTTAGTTGCATTATTTATCAAAAATTCGCACCACATTATGACCATAGATTAATGTCTACTCTCTGCTGCCACAATTTCATTTACTTCTTGCCCCCACCCCATGCACACACACACACACACACACGCACACTAATAAGGGGGAATGTGCGGAATATGAAAGTGTGTGTGTGTGTGTGTATGTATTCTATTACTTAATTATTAATAATGCTGCTTTGGCTCTGCTCATCGCTTCGTACACATTTAACATTGTCCAGATGGTGTGGGCGATGTGTCCCACAAGAAGCAAAACAACCTCACTATATCCCTCCCTCTCTTTCCCTATCCCTCTCCCCTTTTTTCCTCATCCCTCCCACTATTTCCCTGTTCCTCTCTTAGCATCTCCCTCTTTGTCTCTCTTTTTCCCCTTTGGTTATTTTTGCGCAACTTCACTTTCAACCAACCTCTCTATCCACTGTCGCCTTGCCCACTTGTTTTTCCTGCTGTTGGGAGGGAACCACAGAACTTTTCTAATTAGTTTTTGTGCACAGTGCGCTTTTATAGTTATGCATTTCACTTCTTGACTATGTGGCAAGTTGCAAGTTGCAAGTGGCAGTAACAGGGGGACAGCAGCAGCAGCAGCAGAGGCAGCCAGGAATTAGAGGATGTCCAGTGTGGCAAACACGTAGTCTGCGTTTCTACAGCATTTGTTGCAATTTTCTTGAGATAAAAATATATATATATATATAAATATGTAGTAGAAATGAATAGAGAAAGAGAGAGAAAAACGGAGAGAGAAGATTGGACCTTGGTCAAGTAGCTGGGCTGCAACTGTCGCTAGATGGCGCTAGAAATGCCCGTGTAATTATTGTAAACGTTGCAATTATCGAGCAGAGCAGGAAGAAAAATAAGAACTAAGTTTAGTTAATGAGTGTGCGGCTCATTGAATGCACAAAAGAAAGAAAGAGACAAAAAGTGAGAGGATGTAGAAGAGGAAAAGGAGTCGGGGAGAAAGAAAAGGTAAAAGAGAAAGAGCAGCCAAAAGGAGAGAAAGTGAAGGAGAAAGAATGTCATTAACTTATGTCACACTGTACCTAACTTATAGTCCAACTGTGAAGGAGTTTCTCATTCAAGAACATTTATGAAATTGAAAAGTATAAAAAGTTATACCTGACACTTGCATTAAATACAACCTTATGTCTTTCCATACGTCCTAACGTCCTTACGTCCTTCCATCCTTCCATCCTTTCTTTTGCCCATTAAATACATTTTTCAGTTGTATAAGCATTAAGCTCGTCTTTCGTTTCTATTAAATGTTTGAGTGCAAAACCATTTTTTCCTTTCATCAAATATCATATCAAGGATCTTCACATTTTTATGCGTGTAATTTACATTAATAAAATTTGCATATGAGTGGCAATACAACAACAACAACAACAACAACAACAAATTGCCTAAATTTATATAAGCTTCTTTTGGGAAGCTTATTCAGATGTTGTGTGGGGTGGCTTGTGCCAATTTAAATATAAATAAATTTCGATAAAATTCTCTAAGAATCAAATTTTACACAAAAATTTCCCCTTGAGAATCTGCTGCTATATATAAATATATATATATATATATATAACTGTACATATACATAAAGCTGCTTTTAATCTTCACTTTTTGCAGGGCTCCAAAACATTTCTCCAAAGAAATATATTCCTACTCTGTGTGTGTGTGTGTGTGTGTGTGTTTGTTTTTGTATGTGTTGCAGGATTGTTTGATTGTGTGTGTTTGTGTGTGTATATAAAGAAAACAAGAATTTCTTTGGGCTTTTATAAGCCACTTAATCAAGTTTCCACTTTGCGCTCAAACCAATTTTTTGGCAGCTGTCAATTACCGCCTTAACGCTACGCCCCCTCCCCTCTAAACTTTCCCTTTGCCACCCCACTCCCTCAACACATTGAATATTGGAAAAGTATGTGGAAACATTTTCATTTTTCCGGGGAGAAGAGAGACAGCGAAGAGTGCAGAAATTTTGATGCGCGCAAGTCTTATCGATGAATTTCCATGAATAATAAATAATTTGAGCTTGTGCTCTGTTCAGTTGCTCCTCTTAACAAGATTGAAGGCAGCAAAAGGAGTTGCCAAAAAAGACAACAGAGCGAATAGCCAAACGCCTACGACAAACCCCCCTCACATAATTTCCCCTCCCCAGGGTGTGTTTGCTGTGGAAAACTTGAACAAATTGAACATTTAACCCATTACAGGCAGATGACGTGTTTAGTGTTGTTGTTCTGGTAATTGTTGTTGTTGTTTTGGTTGTTCTGGTTGTTGTCGAGCTTGTTGTTCTTGTTGTTGTTGCTGTGGTTCGCTGTGTCAAATGAATAAATAGAAACGAAACGAGACGAAGCAAATTTACAGCTTAAATTTAACATAAATTTCCATGCCAACCGTCGCCTCATTATAATTTGCCATAAATTAACAGTACTGCTGTCCTTCCCCTCCCCCCTGACTCAATATGTATATGCAAATATATAGTATTTATAGTATAATAAAGCGTAAAGGAAGGGGAGATCTGTATATATACGATAGGCATATATACATTATGTATTTCACGCTTTTTAAGTCATGTTGCTTGCGGCATGAACTCTTGTTGCTGATGCTGCTACAGCTACTGCTGCTGCTTCTGCTGCTGTTGTTAGCGGAAAACTCATTAACGTAATTTTCGAAAATTTATAAATGTTAATTGGAAAATGCTCTCTTGGTCTTAAGCTCAAGCACTTGAGCTTTACACTCGCTTTCTCACTCTCTCCCATTCACTCCGTCTGTCTCTATGCTCAACAACAAAACTGCTTATTAAATTATGCTAATGAGTTTTGTAACGCCAACTGTCGGTGCTAAAAAATTCTAGGCATTTCTTTCTATTATTTTCCTTTTTTTTTCGGCTATGAAAAACCTCCCACAAAAACGAAATATTCCAATTAGAAAGCAAACTGCCGAAACAGCAATATATATCACAATGAAACTCCAACAAATTTGAATACTATCTAAGACAATTTGCTGCAATTAATCGAAATCAAATTGAACCTAAAAAAAATATTAATATAAATAGTTGTCATACTTATGTAATCGATTAGACGTAGCTACTAATGCTGAATGCATAAAGCCAGCCCCCATTGGTTTTGCTATGGCTGCCTTAGACATTTGCTCTTTCCATTCGGCAGAGTTGGATGAAAGCCTGAAAATGGCTTTTAGAGCAACTGAAATGAAATGCCCTCACTCTCTTTCTCTTCTTCCCTCTTTTAGTAGCTCTATAATTGTTCAAGTGTGTGTGTGACTGGCATGAACTGCAATTTACAAACTGCTTTATGAGAGAGAAAGACAAAGGAAGCAGAGATTGAGAGTGTGGGAATGAAAGACAGAGGAAGCAGAGATTGAGAGTGGTAGAAAGAAAGAGAATAAGCAGAGATTGAGAGTGTGAGAGAGAGAGATGGAAAAAGAGCAGAGAGAGATGGAAAAAGAGCAGAGAGAGATGGAAAAAGAGCAGAGAGAGATGGAAAAAGAGCAGAGATTGACAGTGTGGGAGAGAAACGTTTTGTGCTCTAGTGGAGGGGGAGGGGAGAGTGCATAGTTCATTTATTAATTAGTCAGGACAATGCGGGAAAGTGCTCAGGCTCTGGTTCTTTTTGCATCTGTGCAGATGACAGCTGACCAGGGCTGAATGCAGTTCAACTATGTTGGATTAGAAGCATAGGCATGCACAATTCAATTTTGGTTTTTCATTTTCGTTTGTTTGTTTTTTTTTTTTTTTTTTGTTGCTTGTGTTAACAACCACAAAATCACTAATGTTGTTGTTTTTGTTTTTTGTATATTTGCAGGAGGTTTTGCATAAAATCTGCAATCCCCATGGCCAAGTGCTGCGCATTGTCATCTTTAAAAAGAATGGAGTACAGGCTATGGTCGAATTTGATAGCCTTGATGCGGCAACACGTGCTCGTGAGAATCTCAATGGAGCTGACATTTATGCCGGATGCTGCACTCTCAAAATTGATTTTGCCAAGGTAATTTTCTACAGAGAGAGAGAGAATAAAAAAATATGAATAAAATCCTCTCATGTCAATCATACATCATACATATAATATATATTTGTATATTTCATTGTAATATTTACAGCCAGAGAAATTGAATGTCTATAAGAATGAAACAGACACCAGCTGGGACTACACCCTGAGCACAGGTGAGATTCAACCAAGTGCGTTCACATTTTTTACTATAATAAAGTTATTCTAACTAGTTAATAAGTACCGTACCTATACCTAATGCACCTTAAACATACATATATATAGTATCATATATATATAAATATATATCATGTATATTATATACACACACACTTTCACATAATTGCATTGCCCATAAAAACATACTCTACACACACACACATATACACAAACACACCCAAAACACTACACCAACACTACACATGCTTTTTATTGCCCACATGTGGAGAGAGAGTTGCTTAATTCGAATGAAATATATATATATACATATATGTATATAAATTCATAAATATATATGTATATATATATATATTAGTATATTGCTGTCTGTGTGTGTGTGCGTGTGTGTATGTGTTTCTATGCTATATTTTGCCAATTAGTTAGCTCGTTATTTTATTTTAGTTTCTCAACTTTTTTAGTCAAAGCAAATTTAATTTTTATTTTACGTTCGTTTTTATTTTTTTTTAGAAATTGTGTTTTACGCGCAACTTTTTCAATTGCTTTGAATTTTCTATGTACATTTTTAATTTATTTATTTACCAACGCTTAAACTTTTACACTTTTATCTAGGTGTTTTTAATTGACAAGAATTTTTATGTTTTTTGTGTGAAAAATATATTTTTTGTAACTATATTGAATGCAAAAGGTTTTGATTTATTGCGCGTGTCAAATAAATATTTAAATCTTTTTTATTTATAATATTTCATTTATATCTATATCACATTCTTCTACATACTATTTATTATTTATATGTATATATATTATATACCAAATTTTTGATACATTTTATTATGTGCAGCATTGGGGATATCAATTTGAATGTGTTTTTAATCCCAATCCATTAAAATTTCACACTGCAAATCATTAGTTAGTCTCTTCATGCTGTTTGTAAACTTAGTATATTATTTACCAATTCAAAAATCTATGCTCATTTGCCTGTCAGACAGACAGACACAGGGTCTATATGTTTAGAGTGTCGTATGCTTTAGTTGGGTTTAAATTCAAGCTTAAAGTATACGTTGCGTATACTTAATGTGCCTTTGTCTAGGCGCTAGTTGTGTGTCATTAGCTAAAGTCAGCTGCAGTGTTTGGCTAATTGCCACAGCAAAAGCTGCCACAAGCTTAAAATGCAACTGACACAAGCCACAAAGCAGACAACAACAAAAGAGACAGCAGCAGCAACAGTAGCAGCAATAGCAGCAGCAACAACAGCAACAATAACAGCAGCAACAGCAGCGACATCAAACATTAATGATACTCAAGCAGCAGCAAGGCGTCAAAGTCAGCTAAGCAGAAGCAGCAACACCATCAACAACATCAGAAACATCAGCAACAGCAACAACAGCAACAACAGCAACAACAGCAACATCAACAACAGCAACATCAACAACAGCAACAGCAACATCAGCGGAAGTAGCGCAGTCAACGCCCAGTAAAATTGCAGCTGGCGCCTGTTTTCCGCTCTCTTTCAACCCCACGGCGAGCTTTAGGTGGTGCATATGGCAGTTGTGGGTGGGTGGGTTGACTGTATGTGTGTCTCACTGTCTCTCTTTTATGACAGTCGACAAAGTTGCGCGTTAAATGCCATTTTTAATTTGTATATTTCACTTTGAATAAAAATGAAATTAAATGTTGCTGCCGCGCCATAGTTGCGCTTTTTGCTGTTGCTGTTGTCGTCGTCGCTGCTCACAGACAGCTAGGCGGCAATGTTGTCAGCCAATTTGCTTTGGCCAACAACAACAACAACAACAACAACACACATACACACACACACAACTTCAAAAGGCCGACAAACTACAGAAAATCTGCCACATGTCTCCACCCCCGTCCCACCACATTTGCTGTCTCAACTCGTGTTGACTGTGACAGGCCAACGCAGCAAATGTTGCCAGTGTCAACGTGGCAGCAACAGCAACCACTGCACACTGGCATGGAATGGTCTGGCCAAAGCCACAATAACTCAGACAGAGCACTGTCATATTGCCGCATCGTTGTTGCTGCTGTTGCAGTCGGTGTTGTTGTTGCTGCAGTCGGTGTTGCTGTTGCTGTTGCTGTTGTTGTTGCAGTTGCTATAGTTGTAGTTGTTGCTCATGTTGCTCTTGTTGCTAACAAACTTTTGGCTGTTGCGCCGCCAATGAAGCCTGGAATTTATTTGTTTGTCGAATTGCAATTGCTGCCTAGTTATACCTCTGCAATAGGGTATGCACATTTCATAGATCACTTAGCCACAAGGCGGCCTACATGTGGTTTTTTTTTCCTCGTATATAACCTCCCACATACACAAGTTTCTTATAGGGTATATGCATTCAAAGTTATGGGAATGCTCTATCTATTTCATCCTATTCCACTGTATGCACTGAATTTGCATGCAAGGAATTGATATGGAGTGTGGAACACAGTCTGTTTTTGCCACAGCAACGAATGCAATATCTGAGTGCGATTGCGAGTGCGAATGCTTGTGCTCACCATCAATGAATGCCAAAACGAATGAACTTGGGTGCTAGTAGCGGGAGTTGGGTGTGGTGTGTGTTTGTGGCAAGCTGCTGTCAGTGCTCTGCTCTGGCCACATAATGTGGGCGTGTAAATTAGGCCTGGTCAGACAGTATGGAAACGAAGCTGCAGTGGCTGTGGCAGTGGCAGTGGCAGTTTCAGGCAACAGCAGCAACATCATCAGAATCCTTGTGTTGTATAATGAACATGCCACTTTTTGGTGCAGCTCCCTGAGGGGAAGGAGGCAAACGGCATTACTGAGGCTCCACAATTCTGTTTTTCATACCAATTGCAGCTGTCTGCGCTTTTGAACCGACTTCTCACCTAACCTCCTCTCTCTCCTCTCAAGCTATCTATCAGTCACTCATTCCGTCTGTCTTTCTGTCTGCGGTTCCTGCCCACTCCATTCTATTTTGACCCTTTGATGTGTTTTTCTGCTTGGTTTGATTTTCAAATGCAAATCATACTTGATGTTCGTTTTAAAGTTCTTTAAAATGATTGTTATACAGAATTGAATCGACAAATTGTACTGTAACTCACAGAATGAATCGATTGATTTAAACTAATTATATTCTAATAATAGTATAACAATATTAAAACCCTTCCAAATGGCTTATATTATCTTTTTTGCCATGCACAATAATTGATATTATGCAACCTTTAAAAGAGAAACGATATAAGAGAGAAAAAGAGTGGGAAAAGGAAGATGTCGAAAGGGGTCGAAGGAGGTCGGCAGGGGTCGGAAGAGGTCGGTGGAGATCGGAAGAGGTCGGATAAGGAGGAGCGTCAACTTTTGCTGCTCGTTGTCACCCTTTAACCTTTGACACTCGAATGACAGCCATTAAAAATTGTGGTCTTTGTGTGTGTGTGTGTGTGTGTGTGTGTGTGTGTGTGTGGGTTTGGGTCAGCTAAGGTTTTGCTTTCGGTTTCGCTTTTGGCCTGCTTCTGTTTGGGTCAGGCCAATCAATAGAATTCATTAAAATCGCTGCTGCTGCTGCTGCTGTTGCTGTTACTGTTGCTGTTGCTGCTGGTGACAGGGCACGCCCACAAGTTGCGGGTGGGCCACAATCATAAATTTTGCATGACTTTATTGTCTTGAGGGTCATGGAAAAGTGAGCGAAAATAATGATGGGAAAACGCGAGGACACGGGGCGCTAACAAGTTAAATATAAAGTGCAAAATGCAAACAAAAATATTTGCATACGATTTTGAGTTTCTTAACTGTATGACCCCAAGGAATACAGTTGTTGGACAGAAAGGGTTAGAGAGTACAGAGGGTGCAATGCAATCGATTTGAAGTACTGCGAAAAAAAAACTGTCCCTAGTTGTGTGAGCTGTGTGCGCCTTGAGCAAATAGTGAAGCAATTCACGAAGTGGCAGCCAAACAAAATAGTTGAACAAGTTGACTTGATGTAAGGGGCTGGAAAATTCATTGGGGCGAAGGGGTAGGTACCAGAACCAAAACTCTAACCCCACACGGAAAGCGGAAAGCTTGAGCGCATAGAAACGCAAAAATAGAGAAAGAAAATAGAAAAATAGCGAAAATGTTTGTTAGTGTATTTGCATTTGTGAAGCGTCAGGGTCGTCGCCAGAGTCAGGTGCATGTTTAGCAGGGTTGCCACCTGTGTGTGTGTGTGTGTGTGTGCGCGGAAAGACCAGCGGCAACTCCTCCAGCCATTTTACGTGCATTTTATCTATGAGCGCTCGCGTTTCCTTACCGTTTTTTATTTCATTTTTCGTTGTTGTTGTTAATTTTCTACTCATTTTCCTCATGGCATTCGTCGTGGCTGCGTCTTGCGGTTACTTCACATTTTCCACTGGCAGGGACTTAAAATGGATAGACCGAGACTCGACTGTAAGTAGATTCTCATGCTCATCGCATTTAGTTTGTTTCGTGTTGTCACGCAACATTTTCCAGCTGCTGCTACACCAATGCCTCTCTCTGTTTCTACCTCTTTCCCTTTCTCTGTCTCGGTTTCTGTTTCTTGTCTCGTGTCCCTTTCTCTGTCTCCGTGCTGCTACTTCTACTAGTTTGTGGGCAACCGAAGGCACTTTGCTCGTTGTTCTCTTCATTTGACTGCAACATTTTGTATTATTATACCCTTAAGCACTCTGGGTCATATTCGAAAGATGCCATTCCGCAATTTCTCAGCATGAAACTAATGAATTTTAAACTGAAAATTGTGTTTCTAATGATATCTCCAAAGCTGAAGCTGTAGTTGAGGTTGAGTGAAAGTTAAAAGGGCTCTAAAGAGAATGTAATTTGCTTATGATTACAGAATTTGCACAAGGTCAAAATTTAGATCATCATATATAATTTAGATCGTAAAGTTTACGATTGTAAATTGGATTATATCAATATACAAATAATCCTAGCTTATCAATTAACTACAGTTTTTGATACAATATTTCTTAAAAAAAAAATATATATACTATATAATACACTATATAATTGTAAGAATATCTATAGTTTCGTTGTTATTAAACCAGACGGACGGACAAGCTTACTTGGTTTTGGTTTTTAGTTTACTGTTTTTTAGCCCAAGGACGTTCGATTTTTTTTTTTTTTTTGTGTTCACTTGACAAAACGTTTTAAGCAGTCGAGTGTGAGAGAGAGAAAGAGAGAGAGAGTAGTAGCTGTACCTACTATACTACGTGCTTTTTAACTTACGTATACACGTAATGCGCTTTACCAATTCACGTTTGTTTTTTGTACTTTTTAGTCGCTGTGCTTATTTCTATTTGCTGCGACCTCTTTTCACTATACAGTGACAGTTCACGTTTTGTCAGCTCATTGGCTCGAAGAGGCATCTAATTTGATTCGTTTTACTTTACAACAATCACTCACAAGTCAAACGGACATGTAGTAGAAAAAGAGAAAGAAATTTACAGAGAGAGAGAGAGAGAGAGAGAAACTTTTAAATTGGTATATATTTCCTATAAATCGTGGTATAGTTGGCTTGTTTTCTATTTACTTATTTAACAGCCACACTTAAAGCATATTAAAATTAATCGCCTCACTAAATAATATGTATACATTACGCTAAAACAATCCATCATCATTCGTTGTATTATACAATGTTAAACTGTTCGCCCGGAAAAACTCTGTAACAGCTGACATATGAGAGCCAACTTGTGCCATTATCGTATCAGGTTAACCGAAAAAAAAAATACAAGAACAACAACGAAAAACATTTTGTAAGCCTTCCCGAAAACTATGCTATAATTAACCACAGAAAGCAACCCAAAAAAGCGAAAATAAAGCGAGAATAAAATAAATTCCAAGCGACCTCAGACAGCCCGACTCGACTATACAGTAATAGCGCCCCCCTTTTAGCCCTTGGCCCTTAGCTTTATAACACAAACCGCAACACAGCAAACCTGCATTGTAATGGCTGTCATTATTTATTTATGAATGCATGACAATAACAATAACAATAACAAAAAAAAAAAAAAAACAAAAAAAAAAGAATAATGATAAAAAAAAAACCAAATAAATAAACTACACTCGAAGGTTTTGTATAGACGACCTGTAGGATACTCCTTGAAATCTGTTGAATATGTTTATATAGTGTTTGTATATGAATAGATTTCAGATTTCATCTTGTTAAAAGAATTTTCAAAGATTTTTTTTACAGATTTTTTGTATGTACAATTGAGCTTTAAACATCGATTTTATTGCTTGGTCAAGACTGTCTTTTATTATAATACTCTTCAAGTATTATTCTCAACTCTCAATTCCCTAAACAGTTTCCAATTGAAACATTTTCTTTGTTTAGCCTTCAACTGATTGGCCCATATTTTCTTTTTGTCATTCAGCCACCTCAATCTTCGCTTTACTCCCACTCTCTCTATCTCCCTCTGCTAATTAGCTATGCTATAGTCAAGCAATTCACAGGGTATAACATGGATGATAAAAGCAAAATTTCAATAGTAAAAAAAACTCAAACGAAATGCCAAAAGTCATCAAAAGTAGAAATAGAAATGATTGCCAGAGAGGAGAACCCCAAAAAAATAAAGGAAAGAACCCAAAACAACACAAAAAAAAAAAGAACACATTAAAAAGCCGCATAAATAGAACAATTTGAATAGGGCAAAACAGAAGGTAACCAAGAAAGAGAGAGCAAGAGAATGATAGAAAAGGAGAGACAGATAGAGCCCACATACAGGAGTAGAGACATAAAACCTGACAAAACTATTTTACGTTTATGATTAAATCATGCATGAGTTTAGTTTGTTTGTGTGTGTATGTGCATGTAGATGATACCAGGGATGATCAAGGATGAGAGTAGGTCGAGTGGGTGTTATTTTTGTTGGGGGCTGTGTACCGCCCCACCAGTTGTAAAAGGTGTTCCAGGGCTGGCTTTATTATGTGACCAACAGGAGGCGATGGCATCGCTACTATCGAATTAAATGCGCATAAATAATTCATATGAGGACAACGTATGCAAATGACAATGATGGCGGCAACCCTTAAGCCAAAGCATGTCGCGTTGGCAACCCTGTTGTCTGTATATGTATAAGTGCGTGTGGCACTATATATATATCTCTCTCTCTCTTTCTCTGTGTGTTTGTGTATGCCTGTGATTTCAATTATGCGAGGCAAGAATTTTTTTTGTCTGTGTATTGCGAAATTTTATTTATTTAAATTACAATCGAAGCATGTTAAAGGCATAAGGAAACATGTTTTATGCCACGCCCACCCGCCCCATTAAGTCTATGCGGCATACCATGGCATTCGCTTTGCTTATCCTAAATCAACATTTGTTTGCCTCCTCGCTGCTGTTGAAGTTGTTGTAGTCATGGCAAGACCCCACACAAGTTGCCAAGGCTCTTCACTGTTTCTTGGGGCACTTTATTTTTATGACACGACAATGGTTGAGTGTACCACTGTCTCTCTCTCTCCCCCCTCTCTTTCTCTCCCTCTCTTTCTCTCCGAGTGTGTGGGTTCCTATATGTATATATGTAGTATACACTTGCAAAAACAAGAAAACAAAGTTGAATTTCATTAGAGGGCAATTCTTAAATAATAACATAATGATAATAATAATTTGTCACATCTTCTTCTGTGTTATTGATCGATCTTATGTTGATCGTCTCGCTCTGTCTTTCGCCTTTATTCTGGGTCTTTTATGCTTTGATTGTGTGTTTTTTTTCCCGTCTTCGTATTGCGACAATATATCGTTTTCGCACTATCCATCTACTTTCTTGAATGTTCTTGAATCTTCTAAGCAAGGTTCCGTTACCTATTTTCGAATATCCTCTTTGTCTTTTATATTTGTTTAGGGAATTACTAGCATTATTGTCAATGCACTTAGATCTCGTAAACAAGGTTCCGTTACTTATTATTCTATGTCCTCTTTGTCTTTCGTATTTGTTTACTACTAGTTGCATCGTTTGTGCAGTTCTATGAACTCCATACGTTGGTTTTCAGCTGCCCATCACGAAATTACAAGCATATTTGCCAATGTACTAGATCTTGTAAAAAAAAGTCCCGTTGTCTATTTTCCAAAGTCCTCTTTGTCTTTCAAATTTGTTTACCAGTTGAGCTTGCATTAGATCTGATAAACAAGGTTCCGTTATCATTATCCGATCTCCTCTTTGCTTATAAAATTTGTTTACGCAGTCGCGTATATTTCTAAGAGATCATTTCCTCATTTCTATGCAGAGTTGAGCAAAGTGTCAAAAATCAAAAAATAAAATAAATACAAACTTCTAGGCTAATAATGTTGCCTTTATAGCCAAGTAAATATTGCACAGAAATTATGATACGAATTCATTTATTTGCTTAGACTAGAAACGTTTAATTTTCATTAAGTTTGCCTGCCTGTTTTTTTTTTTTTTCAAGTGTATTTATGTGTGGAAATGGCAAGTCCTTCAGCTTGGCTGCCTGCTGATTATTTTCCGTTTTATCTCGAGCCTTGCGCTATTTCGGACCCTCAATTTGTTTTTAGTGGGACATTTTGGCCCCACTGCCTCCCCTTCAATTGCCATATGCTGCCCTGCCTCTGGTGTATGAATACGAGTATAGTATATAGTATGGGTATAGCGGCATCATCAGACCAATTCGCCCATGTGGCCCATTCCTGGCAGCAACTTCTCCATTCTCCTTCCTCCTCTGGCTATCCGTCTGTCATATAATGCATCGTAATTATAACGGTTTATTTTTCAGCGTGGTTTATTTTATGTCAAGCGGCAAACTTCATGTAATCAGTGTGAATAATTTGCTTTTATGCCCTGCTGATATGACCATTTTATTTGCTTTTTGCCATAATGGGTCAACCCTTGATGCTGCCCCCATTGTCCCCGAAATCTCAACATGCTCCAACTCGAAACCCTCCTCCCATGCCAGCACCATTTCTCCCAGTTGTAATTGTTGTGACTGTTTTCTGTCTGGCGTCAACTTTAGCATTTGGATCCAATTAAAATTGCTTTTATGGCCAACAACTTGAGTCTGTCGCTCAACGCGCTGACTCTAATTTTGGGCAGAGTTGAAGAACTCTACAAATGTAGACAGATGCCATATGTACTCTATATACTATATACTATATTTGTTATATATACCATGCTATCTACGCCTACTATCTTCTGTGTTGGTCATCATCTAATCCCGGTTACATGGCTTTTGTTTTTACTCAAAACCTAATGTGGCGCATCCAAAGTGGCGTCAACTTTTGAGGTTGCCACCTCTCTACCGCTCATGCTGTCCCTCTTCTTTATAGTCTTCCTCTCTTATCATTGGATTAAATTGAGCGAAATGTGTGCGACCCTTTTTCTGATAGGATTTTGAAATCATTCAAGCATAGAGAGAGAGAGAGAAAGAGAGAGAGAGAGAGAGCCATGACTCCATTGTTTATGACACTCTTAATGCATTGAATATGAAATTTATCGATAAATTGAAATATTGCCATACTTTAAGGCTTAGCACTTGATCGAATGACTTGTTGAATCGAATCATAGCAAAATCAGCAACACTCTCTAATAGTCAGATTGTTTTATAAATTGAACTCAAATTACGCTTGAGTGCATGATGATAGATTAATCGAATGATTGCTTGATTGAATGTTTGATTGAAATAAAAACTATACACAGCACTTGAAAGAAAAAACACTTTTGAACACTTTGCCCACAAACA
This sequence comes from Sphaerogastrella javana, assembly GCA_037040025.1. Taxonomy (NCBI): domain Eukaryota; kingdom Metazoa; phylum Arthropoda; class Insecta; order Diptera; family Drosophilidae; genus Sphaerogastrella; species Sphaerogastrella javana. Next base: position 2,141 of record JBANCZ010000325.1, on the reverse strand, counting down.
GCTTAACACTTGCTCAAAATGAATGACTTCATGATTGATTGATTGATTTTCATATGTTTATATACAACTATTTGATTGCCAATCATGCGTAATTGGAATTATGCTCATGTTAGCTTGAACACTTCTTTTTTTTTTTTTTTTTTTTAATTGTTTGTTCAACTAACTATATGAACTAACCAAATAAATCCTATAATAATCACACACATTTGACATACTAAACTTAAGACACCATATCATTCATGCCACACAGCTCGAGAATATCCTATATATCCACACAAAAACATAACTAGCTATATAATACAATATATACTTAAGCTTTAGTCTAGCGCTCTAAGGAAAGCATATAGAAAATACAACTCTTTACTTGCTACTACTACTACTACTACTACTCAGCTTATACGAAAACTTTTATAACAAATTCATATATATATATACATATTTCTTTGATAAACCACACATTCAATGCTTTTTTCGATTATATTCTCAATATTTGTTTATTTCATTATTTTTGTGAAAAAAAAATTATACATAAAACAAATTAACATTCAAGTAAAAATTTTCCACAAGAAAAAAAAAAGAAGAAAAGTGTGAAAATAATTCTTGAGAAAAATAGCTCTACGACTTCGAATTGTTTATATTATACATTCTATGAAAGAAAAGAAATTTCTCATTTAACAAACAAAAAATCAAATCGAAGAGCCACAGCAACAACAACAATTACAACAGTAATTACAACAACAACATCCACAGCAGCAAAAGCAACAAAAATCCACCAAAAAACACAACACAACAACAACAATACATCAACAACAATACATCAACAACAATACAAAAACAACAATACAAAAACAACAATTCAACAAGAATACACAGCGCCTAATACTAAAAACCAAAACAACAACAACAACAATCAGTATACAATTAACCCCAGAATACCAGAATACGAATCTTTCGAGTAAAACAACTATCACTGCCTCTAATACTAATCAAGAATCGAAAACACTTGTATTATATGAACAACAACAACAACATGACATTGTGTATTATAAAACAAATTACCACCACAACAAAAACAACAACAACAACAATATCAAGCCAGCAACATCAAGAACAAGAACTACAACTATAACAAGCAAGAAAAGAGAGAAAGCCAGATCACAGATCAAATCATAAGCAAATTTTAAATGAAGCATCAACTACAACAAGAATAATAACAATAAGAACAACAACAACAACAACAGCAACAACAAGAACGACATTTATCAGTACAACAACAATAACAAGAACAACAACATCAACAACAAAAAAATAGACTACATCAAAAGCAAAGAATGAAAGTAAAAAATCAAAATGCTTTACTCTCGCACTGTACAGAAACCAAAAGAAATGTTTTAAGCAAAAATGCAAACAAAATACTAATAACAACAACTAGAACAACAACATCTAGAACAACAACAACAAAAACTCTGCGAATTATTTCACTAACTAACCTGAATCTTTGCTATCACTGCTAGTTATATTATGATTATAATTTTCATTTGATTTTGTTTATGTTTTTCTTTTCTCTCATGGCAGTGTTTGAAAGAGGTAGTAACAACAATAACAACTACTACAACTACAACAACTACAACAGCAACTACTACAACTACAGTAAAAACTATGAACAAACAACAACAATACACATATTAAAACGGATACCAAAAACAACAACAGCAACAACAACCATATCGATATTAATCTAGGCCGCCCACTACTACTAACTAACCAATTCAAAGTAAAAAAATTAAATACAACCAACCACAGCGATCCCAAATGAAAATTCGCCCGCCTGCCCGCCTGTGCCTGCCTGTTGACCACCCCTAAAAAAAACTTAACTAACTTACTAAACCCAACAAGAAAATATTTATACTACTACTACTACTACTATATTTTTGTTGTGCGTATGTGTGTGTGTGTCAATTTGGAGATATCCCTAAGTATAAATATAAAACAAGTACAACAATAACAAGAACAAATATTACAAGTACAACAATTGTAACAACTACTATTACAACTATATTTACTACTATTTTTACTACATCTACTACTACTACTACTACTCTTACTACTACTACTACTACTACTACAACCACAACTCTTAC
>JBANCZ010000324.1:0-33182 GCA_037040025.1 Sphaerogastrella javana | reverse complement strand
TATATATATATAATGCTATACAATTGGAATATTACTTTCAACTCTATTAATATAAGAGTAAACTTCAGCTGAAATTTCAACATAATATCTTTAAAAACAATTGGGTTCTTAGAGTAAATACAACTAACTTTGAAGGAATTCTACAAGAGATTTTGTTTCATTTGAAAATATATTTTTAAAAATATTATAACGCTGTTAATTTTTTATGTATTTAACACATTTGCAGCTAGAAATTATTATTTCTTGTAAATTACAGGGTATATGCTGGTTGTGCTATATGCCATCCGTTTGGCCGCTGTCTGGCCAGCTGCCCAGGCAATTAACGCATTCCACGCATTGCCCGGTGACCCGTGAGCCCATACTAACGCGTTCAACAGCTCGAAATATGCAAATAAAATGTTGCCGTTGCTGCTGTTGTTGCTGTTATTGTTGGTGCTGTTGTTGCTGCTGTTGTTGCTGTTGTTACTGCTGTTGCTGCTGTTGTTTCTGCTATTGTTGTTGCGCTTCTTCGAATGTTTGCTTCCTACTTGGTTTGTGCCTTATGCTTATGGCCTGTCCAAAACAACAACAAATACACAAAAGAGTTTCTAAAAGCTGTTGCTACTGCTGCGGGTCAATAGACGCGACAACAGCAACAGTAACAGCAGCAGCAGCAGCAGCAACAGACTACGACATCTACAATAATTTGTGTGTCAATAATTTACTTTAGGAATCGGAATTGGAATCGCTTCGAACTAAACGAGTTCGAGAGAAAGTCACTGCACAAAAACAGCAACAACAACAATAGCAACAACAACAACAACAACAACAACAACAACAACAACAGCAGTAGCAGCAACACTTGTCGTTGTCTGTTAAATTGGCTGAAATTATGATTAGCTGTTGTTGCTGTTGCTGTGAGGATTGCAAGTTGTCAGCGAATCGAGACGTGTGACGAATGGCCTCGAAGTGCAGCCAGTGCAGCAGGCTACAAGAGCAGCAGCAACGACAGCAGCAGCGGCGGCAGCAGCAACACCAGTAACTGCAACTGCAACTGCAGCGGTAGCAACACTTGCCACATTTCCGCATGGCAACGTGTGCTGTGAAAGCTGCTGCTGCTTCTGTTGCCACAGCTGCAACAGCAACTGTTGCTGCTGCACTGCCAACAGTTGTCGCTGGGGGTTGCAAGGTCAGCTATAGCTGAAAAAGAAACAACTACAGCAACAACAGTGTCAAAATACACATTCCTAAATGTTGCAGTGACAATGTGACAATGGATGTTGGGAAAAAGCAACACAGTAACAGCACCAACAGCAACAGCAACAGCAACAGCAACAGCAACAGCAACATCAACAGCAGCCACATCTCCAGCGGCAGCAACACCAACAGCAATAGCACAAACGGCAGCAACAGCAACATCTTCAGCAGTAGTAATAGTAATTGCCAAAAGCAGAAGTAACAGCACTTATAGTATCAGCATCAACAAGTCCAGACAGGAATTTAAGCAGGGAGTGTTGGTCAAAAAGATACCTTGTAAACACAATTTACTGCTAGCTATAAATCGACCAGCTTTATACCCTGTCAAGCAAATCTAGAAATGAAAGACATTAAGATTTACAAGATGCTAATGCTATATACCTAAATTGGTAGCTCTAACCCTTACAGCCAATGAGTTACTATAGTAACTAGAATCTATAGTCCCTACGATCTCATTAGATATAGAAACAGCATTGCTCAAATTCGGCATAGAGATTGCCTATACTATTATATTTACCCAAGTCATAGTTGACATGATATAGATCATGTATTGTGGTATTATAATAGTTAGTATAAAACCATTTGACTGGTATAGATGACCTGTATGTGAAGCTAGACCTAGTTGAAAGCAAATTTTGAGCAATGGTAAATGGCACAAGGTACTCGAGATACGAGATACATGTGAAAAACATGAAAATTGAAATGAAAATGAAAACGAAAATGAAAATGAAAACGAATATGAAAACAAAAACATTGTGTAAGTGACAATTGCCAAGAGACTGTGAATGTGTGTGTATGTGTGAGTGTGCGAAATGCAGTAAATATAATTTACGATATGACCAAATGTCACCATGATGACCCGCTCATTAAAGCCAAGACAAAAAGAAAATTGAGAAAGACACGGAGAAACACAAACACACCGACACACACACATACACACTCTCACACACAAACACATACAGATATACACAATGTATGCAAAACTGAGCAACTAACTAAATGAAAAAAAAGGGCTCAACAAGCGAATGACAAATGCGTGAGAAAAGCAACAAAATCTGCGACCAAAAGATACACACAAATGTTGTAGGCATAAATCTCAACAGAAATCTCTGGAAAAGCGAGAAATCGCCGCTACCCGACTGAAAGTGAAAAGCGAATTTCAATTTCAAAATTTATTGCATAAATAACAATTTGCCAAATGTAAAACTTTAATTTATTAAGATTTGTGCTTAAAATGTGAAGAGCTTCAAATATTTGAAACATTTAATCAAACTAAATTTATGTTCAAATGCAAATGCAACAATTCACTTAAAGTTTCCATGGAAAGCCATAATTTCGCTCTATAAATTGCAAAAGTAATTTTAAAGAGTGTGTGGAGGTGGGTTTACGAGTTGTAGAGCAAAAACTTTCGCTTAGAACAGCAAAAGCAGTCGATGAATTGCAGATCGAAAAGTTAAGATTGGACTCAGCGCTACATAGTGATTATCATGATAATGATGCTGAGCAGTAGAGGGATGCTAATAATGATGATGATTATGATGATGATGAGGATAATGATGACAATCTTGAAGACAATGATGTTGTTGGAGTAGAAGAAAGTGCTGGAAAACGAGAGTCGAATTAGTCACGCCAATGCATATTGTCACACACAAAGAACGCTCGATAAAGCAAGTGCAAGGTATAAGTTAGAAGAGAAAGAGCGGTAGAGAATAAAAGGAAGGAGAGAAGAGAGAGAAAGAGAAAGAGAGAGAGAGGGGGGAGAGGGAAGGAGAGACAAAGAAAGACATAGAAATTTATTGTAGCCTGAAATTGGCTCAGTTCATGCGCTTTGATTCTAATCAGTGAGCAACGTACGCGCATTAAAAGTTTAGAAAAATAACAACTATAACTATAAAACTCCATCTCTTTCAATCTCTATCTGAACATCATTCCATCTCTTTTTCGCAAAAGCTTCTCTATGCTTTGGCTGTGCCCTGATTAGTTTTATCTATACCCTAACACAGGGTATTCCTATTGCTACACATAGAGTAGAACCATAGCCAAAGTACTCAGGCTACATCATCGATGGGACAAAACCTAGAAGTTCTATTCTTAAAAGAGATCTACAGTTTTTATTACTAAAAATTTGAAACTAACAATTGTATGGGAAATTCCCAATATAGTTGTGAGTTTTGCAATGTACAGATTCGCATCTTTTGTTACTATATATTTTCAGAAGTTACACCAATTTCAGCAACATATATTCGATAATCTTGTACATCTGTATTTAATTTGATGCAAAATTATCGATAATCGATAAATATTTTTGGAACATTTACACCATATATATAGCACTTGGAATCACAACAAATAGGGTATATTAGCTGCGTCTTGTGCCGACTTCAAGTGGTTTTTCATTTTCTTTAATTTTGTGGGCTGCTTTTGCTTTTAGCTTTTTGGTTTTGCTTTTTGTATGTGTGCCAAATGTGCAGTCATGAAATTTACGTTCTTTTGGCTAAGAGCACAAAATCCCCCCTAATGCTGTCAGTGCGCCCCTCCCCCCTTCGACGACGCCAGTGCGCATTGCTGTTGCTGCTTTGGCGGCGTTTAATTATTTCATTTGGCAAATGCCGCATGCTTTTTGCAGCAAAGCAGCTTTAACATATTATTGCTGTTATTGTAATTGTTGTAATTGTTGTAGATGTTTGTTTCTCTTTGTATCTATTGGCAACATTCCGCATCCGCATCTCTATATGAATCTTAGAGTCTCTGCATCGCTTTGGCAATTGACAAGTGTGCGGCACTTGCGGTTCGACGTCTCGCTGGAAATTACTTAATAAAAGTGAAACTAACAGCCGCAGACCCAACTCGAAAGAGACAGACAGACATAAAGAGAGAAATACAGAAAGAGAGAGTAAGAGAGATAGCTAGAGATCGAGTAAGCTAAAGAAGAAACTAGTTTTTGTAAATTCAATGAGCTCTCTTTGAGGTTTTCTAAACAGAAAACGAGAGTGAAATTTTGTATATAAATGAATGTATATGTATATGTATGTGTATGTATATGTATATAATATATTTTGAGCTTAGACCTGGATACACAAGTCACGGGTATTATGTCCAAAAACTATTATGCCTTTAAAATCTAAGTGAACAAACAGGAAAACATAACTGGAAATAATTACACGCAAATGATGTGCGTCTACCACACACACACACACACACACACACACACACACACACACACACACACACACACACACACACACACACAGATATAACAGTTACAGATACAACAGTTAGTGCGACTAATGACCTGAGTATAGCCTGTACTCTTCTAATCATTTCACTTAAAGCACAGCTTAGCACACTCAGCCCTTATAAGGAAACGCACTGAAACCAAGAGGCCTTTTTGTTTAAATAGTCGACTACCACATACCCCGTAAATGGTTTAACGCTACATGTACTTCGCGTACTTCTACATATTACTTGAATATACATTTAAGGCGTTTGTATTAAGAACAATTTATACATATGAACGAACATTTGAAACCAACGTATACCCTGTAATATGTCTATATTGTTATATTTAAATATTTGTATAAATCCTTTAGAATATTTGTAAGAACACAGAAAAAGACGAGTAGTTAAAAACTAAAAGATACCCTGTAAAAGCGAATTCTATATCAACTAAGGTGACATTCCATGGCGCTAACGCGGATTTAAAATTTACGGCTCACCCGAAAACCTAGAAATGTATATGGCCCTGTACACTATATGATAAAAGCGAGTTTGTGTTCTAAGTCTTTTGATATGCAAATATTGGTTGCCGACTTGAATGGGAAGATGAGGGTAAAGAGGGCGGAATATACAAAGTAGGCACAATGACCAGGGCTGCTCAAAGCTGGTGGTGCCTTGTTTACAGCGTTTGTTTTTTGGGTTTGTTTTTGGCAACGTCGTGGAACTTTCACTTTACAAAAATGTGAACAACAACAACAACATCAGGAACAACAACAACAACAGCAACAACAGCAACAACAGCACAACAACAACGAGCAACGAGACATGGAAATGAAAATTTATTAGCAAATTATGATTTCTGTGCACAAACCCAAGGTATAAGGCCAATACCTTAAACTGGCCACTTGACCACTTGAGCATCAGACATGGCCAACAGCAACAACAACAGTAATAACAACAGCAACAACAACAACAACAGCAACAATAATCAAAATTGCGGCGAATGAACTCAGTGCAGGGCCAAAAGGAAGGAACGTGACTGTCGCCAGAATTGAGTTCACGGATGAAAGAAAGTTTTTTTATTTTTCACTCGCTACGCTGTATACCCTGTAAATGAGGTCATGACGCTCAAATGGGGCATGCATGCCCGACTTGCTGTAGCGCACACTTGCCAGAGCCACAAACAGTCAATATACCCTGTAGAATTGTGCTGTTAAAAGGTATGCATTGCAAGGGAAAATATATTAGGATACAATCTTGAAGAAGAGTTTTGATGTAAACAATTACGTAGTATATTTTATTCACTCGCATTCATTTTGAGTGCAATTTGAAGCTAATACTTTAACCCAAGGAATTCAAAGAGAGCATTGGCAAAATCTGTATGCATTATATGAATTACAGGGTATGCGATATGTTAGCAAGCACTCAGTTTTCTTACTTCCATCCAATCTTTTCTTTCTCTCTCTGTCTATATGTCTCTCTCCCTCTTTCACTCTTTCACTCAATTCAACGGAAATTCTTAACGATTCACTGCTTTGACTGCTTACAGAGTATGTCCTAGTCGACTATGCCTTGAAGCGAGGTGCATTCAGCGCATGGCCTCGTCTGAGGCTTTGACTCATGCGCTAGCAATGCGCGTTCGAACCATAATGAAAACGAAAGCAGCAACAGCGACAGCAGCAACACCAGCAACGCCAGCAACATCAACAGCAACAGCAACAGCAACAGCAACAGCAACAACGACAACTGTGCAAATATGCCATAAACACACACACACAAACAGAGAGTCCCAAAAAAACAGTTAAAATTTTCTCAATTTCACGACAGGTTTTTATTATTGTTGCTGTTGTTGTTGTTGTTAGTGATGTTGCTGTTGCTGCTGTTGTTTCTGATGTTGTTGTTGTATTTTTCCTTTCCTTTCTTTAAGTTGCCTTATTTTTTTTTATTTCTCTTGTTACGGCCAGCAAAATATTTGCTTAACAATTTCTACTGTAACAAAATATCATATATAATTTTTATGTATTTTTTTTCTCTTCATTTCTTTTTGTCGTCTTCTTCTTCTGCTTCTTTTGTCACTTTTAATTTTTCTAATTTTGTTGTTTTTATGCCTAATTTTCAATAAGCATTTAGAGTATGATCAGTTTAGGCCAAAGGCTTGATTGTACATACGTCATAGGCCTAGTCGGAGCCAGGGTGCAAAGTGTTCTAACAGCTGTTGCTATCGACTGTTCCGCTTTCTGTTTATGACTTTGAGTGTGTGTGTATTCTCATTTAGTTGTAGCTATGGATAGCATGATATATCATATGATGCACAATAATCGATTATTTTCCCAAAAATATCGATTTTATTGAATAGAAAAAGTGTAATGTAAGGAAAAACAAGGATATAGTTATATATAGATACTTTTTGGCACCCCTTGTTGTAGCTTATATAATTGTCGGTTGCAACCGACTGAACCGCTTGCTTGAATTTTTCTTTCAGTATTTATTTGTTTAGTGGCTTTGAAAAAATTTTGTTTTTTTTGGGGCCAGTGCGACAATAATGCACATTAATTGTGTATGAACTGTGGCTAAAGTGGGCGCCCAAATGGGGCGTGGCAGATGATGAAATCGAACATCAGCAGCAGCAACAACAGCAACAGCAGCAACACTAACAAGGGGCAACAAAGATGTGGCATTGTCTCCGATGTTGCAATCGTCACCCACATAAATCAACTTATAAAGCAGAAGATGAGGCATAAAACACAAACACACACACACACACACACACACATACACATACATTGTACACACACTTATACTCATGTTGTGTGTGTGTGTGTCATCTAGTGCGGGAGTTGCATGAGTCAAAAGAAAGTGAAACGCTGGGCGTGGCTGCCGCCCATGAAATGAAACTCAACGCATGAAAGCGAAATGAAATGCGTCGATGATTCAATCAGCAGCAGCAGCAGCAGCAACATCAACCGCAAACAGCAACAACGGCAGCAGCAACACAAACACACAGCAGCAGCTTTAGCAACAGCTGCCACGCCCACTTATAGCAGCGCACGCCCTAAACTAACGCCGTCTGACTTGAGTCATATACTTTATGGAGATAAAACAACAGCAACAACAGCAACAGCAACAGCAGCAACATCAACAGCAACAGCAACAGCAACAACATTAACAACAGCAGCAGCATCAGCAATCACAACGCGAAAGTTTCTTATCAGTACTCCATAAATTTATCTCTATCTTTATATCCCCCTCTCTATCCTTCCCTCTCTCTCTCTCTCTCTCTCTTTTTCTCTCCATCTCATTCCATACATCAATTCGCATTTAAAAAATGAGTTTTTTGTAAACATTTTTCACACATTTCTATTTGATTTCGCTACGTTTATTTCCCTATCACATTTGGTATTTTTTTTAATGTTTTTTGGGCATTTAGTAAACGTCGATAGTTTTAATCGATTTACGATTATTGATACGTTTATAAATAACTTGCATAAATATCACATATGGAGAGAGTCTTCAAAATGTACAGGAACGATCAATGAGCTTAATTGATAAGCAAATCATAGAGAAAGAGAGGGAGAGAGGAGGATGAAAGAAAAAGAAATTGTAATAGATCGCTATTGTAATAAAATCGATAACTGATAGCAAAATATGTTATCGCAGCTGGATAATCAAGGGATTGTATAAGAGAAATTGTTATAAAAGCTCAAATGAAATATTGAAAGAGAAAACATAGTCATGTATTGAGATATATCGTTCATCTTGATCCTATCGTATATTATTGCACGTTTAATCCGCTTAATTAATTTACAGTCTTCTGTTACATAACTTTATTCAACACCTTTCTTCTTTAAACTTGTTATCAATACTTATAATCGGAAAGTACTTTATATCGAGAGCCTTTAGTATTGTAATCTTCTACATTCTTCTACTCTTTTCATAATCTTCCAGTCTTGCTAGTTTCCTCATAGAGTAATCTTACCGCTTTAAAAAATCCATCCATACTTTGCATACCTTGTCATACACATATTCTTAGCTCTTCAATAAATTACTATGGCCATCGCTCTCTTTGTTGTGTTCGTTGATTATTTATTATGTTAAAGGCATTTGAGTGATAGTCGTATAGGGGAGGGAAAGGGGGTCTTGGTCGTTGTATATTCAGCCTATGGTTATAATAATTCATGCATTGATTGAGCCAAAGATTAAATCAAGCTATTTAATGTACTGTCAATCTTAATTTCTTCTCACTCTCTCTCTCTCTCTCTCTGCCTTTCTCTCTCCTCCTCTCGCTCTCGCTCTCACTCTTTCTCTCATTCTCTCCTTCTGTCCATATACAGTTATAGCCGCTAGCCTGCCATCCAACGAGAACCAAACATCGCGTAACGGCTCATATCAATCCTCCGGCCAAACTCCAAATGCTCCCAAGCCTCTGCCGCTACCCCTATCCACTTTCGCACGCCCTGTACCTCCCCTGCCCACAGTCCCATACCATTTTCCAACAAAAACTCATTGCAGGCTCAGTGCTGCTGTCTCTGGGGGCATGCTAAAGCCACTGGACGTTAGGTTGACAAGTGGCGTCGATTTATGCACATCGTTTTTCTATTTCTAATGCCCGCTTATACCCTGTTCTCACGAGTGCTATGCCTAATGGGTAGATTGTTAGTTAGCCTCAGCTACTTAAAATAATGCTACTAAAAAAGGAACGGAGTTGTAATAATGAACACTTACACATATATAGACAGTTATTCATTTTCAAAAATTACTTTAATCAATAGATCTCTGGAATCAGAAACCTTACACTTTTAAAATTTGGTATGTCGTTAGATATAAGGAGAACAAAGCTGTATGAATCTATTTTAAATATTAATGGATGACTATTCCGAATAATATTAGACCCTTCTATGATGAGTTCTGTATCTAGCAACATTAAATTTAATATAAAAATAAGCAAACATTTAGCTATGCTTTAAGTATATACTAAAATTATTCTTAAGTATGTTGTAGTCACGCCAGTTGCTTCGGATTGTATTTAAGTGACTTTTTCTTCTTTCTTGTGCGAGTCTTTCCAATTGCATTTGCCATCCAGCTGCGCGTGCATCGCATAATCAAGCCGAATCCGCTTTTTGGCCAAATTCTTCGTTTCGCTATTAGCCAATTCGCAATTCGCAATTGGCAATTGCCGCTCGCCGGTTGCCGGTTACCATTCGCTAAACTGAAATCGAAACGGTAAACCTGCCCCGCAGTGGCCGTTGAGTCAAGTCGAGTGGAGTTTAAGCGATAGATGGATGGTTCGATCGATCGAAGCACAGTTAAAGCCAAGAGCCAAGCGCCAAGAGCCAAGCGCCAAAGCCAAAGCCAAAGTCAAGCGTCAAGTTGTCAAGGCTTCGTTTCATTTGCTATGCCTACACATCTCTCTCTCTTTCCCCAGCCTCTCTCTCTCCCTCTCTCTCAGTCTTTCTTTATTATAGTATAGTATAATATAGTTCTTATTCGCTTATGTAGATATAGACAAGCCATTGGCATCGTCCATGTGCTAAAGCGCCTCTGGTATCATCCCTATTTTGCTATAATTCACCTTACATGCCTTCTTTTCTCTTTGATCTTCATTCATTTCTTGCTTTTTTTAATCTTTTCATTAATATTAATGTTATTACGTCCGTTCACTTTATTTAACTCACTCTCCATTTCTCTCCCTCTCTTTCTCTCGCTCTCTCTGAGATCGTTTGAATCTCTACTATCCCATTGCCCCTCTTTCATTCAACTGTTCTTCACTTTTTATTTCGTTCATTTCCTTTCTTTAAAGAAGACTTCAGATTATTCTCTGTTCTTGATTCTCTAGCCCTACTTTCATACTCTCTTCAATCAATGTTCTGTAGCTATCACTCGCTCCATTGTCCTTTGTCTTGATTATCCTTTATCCCATCTCTCACTCTCTCATTCTTCTTATGCTTCTCACTCTCATTAATCTTCAAGATCTTCACCAATCGGGTGTTCTGCATTTTATTCTTACTCCTCTTAGCTCTCTCATTTGTCAGTTATCTCTGAATACTCGACTATACCCCGCTCTCTCTCTCCCTTTTTCTCTCTCTCGCTCTTCTTCTTTCTCTCTCTCTATTTCTTTCTCTCACTCTCTAGCTCTATTTCTATCTCTATCTCCTTTTCTTTTTTCTACTTATAATTTGATCTTTTGATCGGATGAACAATTAAATCTTCATGTTGTTGTTGTTTATTTTTGGATTTGCTTAACGGCATTGAGAGATTTGCTCATTACGCCCCATAAACTCGCAAAGCTCAAAGCATCAAGCCGAAAACAAAGAACCGAATAGAGAAGAAAGCATGCCGCTAAAAAAATTTGAATAAAATAAAAATTGAATAAACCCAAATACATGTACATCCACATATCGTAAAAGAATTTCAAAAATTTTAAAAGCACCTATAAAATTTTTTAAAAATAATTACAATTCATATAGATTTCAATATTTGTGAATGAGTGTGTGTGTGTGTGTGTGTGTGTGTGTGTGGGCAGGTGGCATGCAGGTGCTGCAAATGCCAATGTGCTGCGGATCAATGTCTGTCAAACCCAGCGTTCACAATCCACTCAACAGTTGACAGTTGAAGAGCGCGAAGAGGAGGAGGTGGGTTAGAAAAGAGGAGAGAATGGGTGAGAAAACGAGAGATGAGAAGAGCAGGAGGTGGATTAGAAAGAGGAGAAAAGAGAAGAGAAGAGAAGAGAAGAGAAGAGAAGAGAAGAGAAGAGAAGAGAAGAGAAGAGAAGAGAAGAGAAGAGAAGAGGAGAGAAGAGGAGAGAAGAGAAGAGAAAAGAGATCGGAATAACAACACATTGACTGTAGCGAACCATCAGAAGGAGTCAAAAGGTGTAACAGCAGCACCAGCAGAAGATTTCAGAAGAGAGAAGAGAGTCGGGAAGAGTGATACAAAGAGCAGGAGCGGTGCCAACAATTTGCGGTGGCTGAAATGTTGATGTTGGTATTGCTGTTTGGGAGTGTCGCCTGAGGCGGCTGCTTCGAATTCCACTGCGTAGACAACAACAACAACAACAATAGTTGCAAACTTTGAAATGTACAGTTGTTGTGGAAGCATGAGGATAAGGGGAGAGGAGGTCACAGAAGAAGTTAAAAAGCAGCCAAAAAGTGATTTTGCATAATCAAATGTGGAATTATTTATGGGAATTTATGGGAATTATCATGTGTACTGCATTACCAAATGGATCACAGTTGATTACAGATGAACATACGTGTAGAGGAACGAAGAGAGAGGAGAGAAGGAGAGTGGTCAATGGACGAAAGGTAGGGTGTATAAACAGTTATGACAGGTGGGCAGACATTGAGGAAAAAACAAAAGAATCTTAGTGAAATATGTGATTGATAGCAGAATGGTGGAAAGAAAGATGGAGAAAGACAAACAAAATTTCAATGAGGCTAAATTGAAGATTGATACAAAATTAGAGAAGGATAGAGAGAGAGAGAGAGAGAGAGAGAGAAAGAGAGAGACAGGGAGACAGAGAGTGAGTGACAGGTGGGGAGAGGGAGACAGAGAGAAGAAATATATAGAGAAAAAGAGAGGGAGTACGGAAATTCAGCGATATATTCAAGCTTTTTGATGCGTTAAGATTAAATACTTTTAAAGAGTATAGAGAGTGATTGATTGAATGAGAGAGACAGAGAAAGAAAGAGAGAGAAATAATGATTACATAAATATTAGAAATTTCCCCCACTTTCAGCATTTCCTAAGTTTAAATCAACGTCAATTCTTCAAAAATTTGCAATGTATGTGGTTTGGGTACAAATAATGCCGGAAAGCACACAGCCAAGACACAAACCGGTTAAGCTTGGCCCCAAGTCTAAACTCACCACGATGTCTACAACATGAATAGTAGCCAATGCACACACCAGTGCAACATGTAGACTAGAAAACGAACAGTCTACACTCAAAATAGCGTTGCCAGACTAATTTATAATTTCAAAAAATGTTTAAACAATTTTGATATAATGTCAAAGTAAATAAGAATGTTGAAATTAATTTTATGTAGTTTGATTTTTATGCTTGGCACGTAATAATTCGCAAAAATATAGCTCAGTGATTAGACTGGAAGTAAGCTTTTGTGAAAAGTCTGGCTACGCTATGCCTAGTGGTGCCACAAACCCAGGACCAAGTGCGCAGATGCCAACAGCATCGCAGTCGTTGCTGTTGCTGTTGTCGTCTTCGGTGTTGGTGTCGGCATCGTTGGCGTTGATGTTGGTGTCGTCGTCATCGTCGTCGTCATCATCGTTGCATCAGCTGTAGCAATCGGCAGAAATTGTCATAGTGAAGGCGGCGAGAGTCCTTTTAGCCAAAGGATGCTACGATATTTGCGCAGTTTGCGTGCGGTTATCGGAGCTAAAGGACGCAACAGCGGCAACAGCAGCCACACCAGCAGCAACAGCAACATCAGCCGACGGCAGCAACATCAGCAATAGCAGCAGCAGCAGCAGTAGCAGCAACATTAACAGCCGTGAGAGCCACAACACAGCATACCCCTTAGCCAAGTTCACCACCAACATCCTCACTTGTCCCTAATCATTCTCCTTCTCTCTCACACACACACACACACACGAATCACAGCTTAAAACGCGTAATAATTGGTTAAAAAAAATCGCTTAAAAATATTCCAAAAATTTAATAAAAATTTAAAAATATTTAAATAATTTTTTTTTTGTATTTTTCAAATTAAATGTAAATTTTTTTTGTGTCGGCTTTTTGGCATTTTGCATCGATTTGTTGTGTTTCTGTGATTGTTGTCGCTTTGCCGCTTTAACGCCTTCGTATGCCGGGCGTGTCGTGTGCTGTGCCTAACCTAACCTAACCTAACCTAACCGACTATCTATATTTTTTTTTCATGTTATTATTGATGTTGTAGTGCAGTGCAGTGCGTACATTCAAACTGATACCATTGTGAACTAAGTAGATTGTGAACTAAAATTTTTAAATATATATATATATATATAAAACGTCGGTGGCTCTGCAAGGACCCTTGGATTACCTTGCGGACCAACAGCAGCAACACCAACAGCAACAGAAACATTTGGAGGAACAACAACAACAGCTGCTCCATAGGTGGCGCTCATAACAGAACATTTACAGCTGGTAAGTCGTTCGAAGAAACCCAATCTCAAACCCTCTATCCTTAACACCCTTTGGGTTCTTTGTTATCATTTGACCTTATTTTGTTTTTTTTACTTTGAAGTCCTTTTATGAGGTCAAGTTTATTGTGGTTTTGCTATTGATAATGACTCTGTGTGTGTGTGTGTGTGTGTGTGTGTGTGTTTGTGGTTCGGTCAGCTATGAAGCAACAGTAACGGTTAACCGTTAAGCCTTAACCGATAACCATTAACCGTTAACCGTTAAGCGTAAACCACATCCTTTTATATTAATGAGTTTGCTTAGCCAAAAGTTCAAATCGAATCATTTGTAGGCTTTATATTTAATTTGCATGGCATTTGCCAGAGTTGCCAAGTTAAGGAGGAGCAAAAAAAAACCACAACAACAACAACAACACACACACACATTTATAGAACAAAAATATAAACAGCGCACTGAAAATAAAAATAAAAATGAAATGGAAATGGAAATGAAAATGAAAACAAACAAACCGAAACCCAAGCAAAAACACAAAAAGAAAAAAGTGAAAAACTCTCTGACCCCAAAACAAAGACAAAAACAATAAAAGACCCCTCCCCATGCATCCACCTCAATGTCTGGTACCAAGCACCTATGCTTCACGTCTCACTACCTCTTCCCCCCGCCCCATACAATTTGAACAATTTCCACAAGTTTTCTATGCCATATTTTTATACAATTGCGTTTGTTTATTTTTCTCAACGTTTTCCTTTTTTCATTCTGCTATTTCCCATTTCGCGTTTCTCATATTTGTGTTGTGAAATATAAGTTCGAAATGTATTTCATAAAATTCTTTAAATTAGGCAAGATGTAAAGGGAACCCATCAATATATTTATATTTTTATAGAGTAACTTATATATAGATTTTATTACAGTTTTGTCTAGAAATATATTATAAATACATATACATAATAACTTTCACATTCAATTGATCTAAATTGTTAATATATTGGTTAATATATAGAATGTCTTATCGAAATGATTGATTAATTTATTGATTAAATAATAATGTACGTAATGTTTGATTGAGCTTGGAAATGATGGATGAAGAAGAAGTTACACAACAAATACGTAACTCTATATTTATAAAAATTTAAATTTTATTAAATAATTTTTATTTTTTAAAATTCTTGCTTGTTTTTTTATTAAAACCTATATAAAATAATTGGATAATTTACTTTTAATACTAGTTAAATTGAAATTTAAATTGAAAAAGAATACGATTTTTTTTTTACTTTACTTTACATTGTAAAAAATAGCAACAATTTGTTTTTTATTTTAATTAACCAATCCAATATTATGTTTTTTTTTTTTATGAACATTCCTTTCTTTATCATAAGTAAGCTCTTTGTAAACACGACATATAATACCTCTAATAGGACTTCGCACTGTCGAATTGAACTGAAATCTTTATGATAAATTTAATACAGTTGTTACAGGTTTTTTATTTTAATTTTTGTATACAGTTTCGAGCCCCTTGATTGTATGCAGATTGCGGGATTAACAATTAAAATTTATATCATATTACAAAAATAATACGCGAAGTTTTTTTTTGCTATTTTATTCAGATAGTCAATATGTAAGTTTTTGATAGAATATTTGATAGTATACCGTCAAAAAAGCGCCAGGACTACACACATTTTCTATTTAACCATCCAAATTTATTTTGTCGCCTTTAAAGTAGTCCCCATTTAAGGAAATACATATATGGCAGTATTCGAAACATTTTTTTATAGGCGTTTTACGGGAAAGCCTTCAACTCCCGTGCCGCAGTTTGTTTGATGTCTTCAATGGTGCTAAAAGGGGTTAAACGGAGCGGCAACTAGTGTCGAGGAAACAAAAGGAAGTCGCACAGTGCTAAATCTGGTAAATACGAAGCTTTTTCGATGGTATTTACGGAGTTTTGAACCATGTATTCGTTCACAATGGTAGTTTCTTCCGAATTCTTTGACGCAAGCGCAGAAGTACGGTCAAGTAGATTTCCTTATTGACCGTCTATCCCTGTATCAAGAAGTTATGAAGCACTAGACCATGAATATCGGTACCAAATCTAGTCCCGGTACTTTTTTGACAGAAGATATAAATATAAAATATATTAAACCATTAAAATGAACTATTAAAATGATAGTAGTCTCTTGATTTTTGAGTGATTAGAGGAGCTAATGGGGTATAGAATGGAAGTAGCTAATCTTCTTATAAATATAAATATATAAAATTAATTAAGTAGAACAAAAATGCTTGGAAAATTCTAGCTAAAAGTCTTAGAGCTAGATTGAAGGTGGCATTATTTATGATTATTTTTTAAACTTTCCTGATTCTCTTTGTACTTTTGTCGCTGTTCATCCTTTGTGCTCCATAGAATTGCATTAGTTGCCATTGACAATAGAAGTAGCAGCAACACCAGCAACAGCAACAGCAACAGCAACAGCAACGAATTTCTCCATTTTCTGATTTTATTTTTATTTCTCGTTTCTTTGAATTTCTGCGTCAACAAAGGACAACGAAGCCCGCTGGCAACTCAAAGCAGCAGGAGTTGCTATTACTGCAAGCGCAGCAACATCACTAGCAGCAGTGCCAACAGCAACAACAGCAACAGCAACAACAGCAACAACAGCAGTCACATATTGACAAAGCGAGTGAATAAAAGCGCGAATTGCTGTAGAAGATGAAGACGAAGTTGGTGGACAGCCCCAAGTGCCATACGACGACAACAATGCCAAGTGCCAGCAGCAGCACCAACTCCAACACCAACACCAATACCAACACCATCACCAACAGCATCAGCATCAGCATCAGCATCAGCAAGAGCAGCAGCAACAGCAAATAAAGGGGAAATTAAGTGCCAAAGGCAACAGCAACAACGACAATTTTCTTAGCTAAATCAAAACTAAATTTACATAACAAAACAGAGACAAGAAAAGAAAGGGGGAAGAGGAAGAGTTTACAGCAACAACTTCTAGAAGGCAGTGGCAACAGCAGCAGTAACTGCAACAACAGCAGCAACCGCAACATGGCAGCTACTGCTGCTTTAAGGCGCAGCGGTGGGCGTGGCCAAGCATTTGTCAGCTTGTGGCTTTTAATACTGCTGCTGGCAGCAAGCGACAGCAATGGACAAACAGCAGCAGCAACAGCAACAGCAACATCAACGCAAGCAGCAGCAACAACATCAACAACAACTGTTGCTGCTAGCATTGCAACGCCAACAGCAACAGCAACACATCAGCAATTGCATGTAGGCGTGGCAGGGAATTCTCCCGATTTGATAGCAACAGCACAGCAGCAACATGTTGTCAGCAAGCCAACCACAGCAACAGCGGCAATCACAACGGCGGCAGCGACAACCGAAGCAGCAACAGTTGCAACCACAACAGTAACTACTGCAGCTATAAATGTCAGCTCATCTGAAGCAACCACAAGCACAGCAACAACTACAACTGCAACTTTAACTACAACAACGCAGAGTAGCAATGGCATGCTGCTTAGCACACAGCCATACGAGGAATCAGTGGTGCAGCTACTTGATTTGGAGCCAACCGCCGCACCACCCATTCAAAATGGTCATGATGGTTATAAGCAAACCAAGAAGAAGCAGCTGCAGCAACAACACTTTCACACCACAGCAACACCAACCATAACCAGCAGCAGCACCACCACCATTACCAACAGGAGCCCCACCACTAGCACCATCACTACCAGTAAGAGCACACCACCCGCTTTGTTGCCTGTGCCCAATGGGTATTTGGGGCCCATTTTTATGGGCGAGAAAACATTTAGTGTGGTGCATCCGTTGAAGAAACCAGTCGCAACATCACATCATCCGGAACAGCACCACGATTCAATTGCACAGCAGCTACGTCAGGGTCGCATTGTAGAGATACTAGCACCTACAGCATTGCTAGAAACCAGCTCGGAAAGCAGTACCACAGATAGCACCCACAGCACCCACAGCACCACTAGCACCACCAGCACCACTAGTAACCTATCAGCTGCTGGACAGTCTGTGCTATCCACCACAGTTTTCCAAGTGCCAGAGACAAGCACGAGCACGACACGAGCGCCGTTGCCACTACCGGTCGCTGAGATTAGTGTAGCTGGAACGATGGTGTTGGCACCACCACCACGCACCGAATCCAAAATTTCTGATATACAAATCGAAGTCTATGACTCCACTGTTGACTCCATAGTTGCCTCAACCAATTTTCGGGATAATCAGGGCTACTACATGCCATCAGTAGGTGGTACCGTCAAACCACCCAGTTCCCCGCCGGTAGCTCAGGAGCGTTTCACTCAATACGTTATCGATCGCGCCGATGTCTCCACCCAACCAGCTGAGGATGTGGGCAAGCCGCAGCCGGCAGCCATCGAGATACACATTAACGTCTCAGAGGCCTTTGGTAATGAGAGCGAGGATCTGGAGTTCTCGTACCGTCAACCAGTCGAGCCATCGGTACCAGGGGCAAAGGTCAAGTCAAATGATGAAATACTCGTCGTAGAGATAATTGATAGCAGTACAGAGAATAGCACTGCCAGCGGTAGCGCCGAATACGGATTTGCGCCGATACCGGTAATGGGACCAGTGCAACCACCAGCTGTACGGCCACCATTGCTACAATCTGAGCCCGATGATCTATTTCTGCCCGATCGACCACCGCAGCCACCGCCACCACCACCACCACCACGCAAGCCCACTATCGATCGCGACTCTGACACAATATTCTACATTTCCAACACGGAGGTCAAGGTCGGTGAATCGCTACCCACGCCGAGTAGTGGCGGTATTAATGAGCAATTGTCACATCAGCGCAAACTTCAGCTCGAGAATCAATTCTTTCCAGTCAGCTACAGCGCGGAGCAACCACAGTCACCACCGCAAGCACAGCAACCGCACGAGGAGGACATAATACTATCGCCGCTGGGTAACACCGCTGATGCCATGAAAATACTACGAAGTCCAAGTGGTGGTGATGGCGCACCACCGCTGGATGTAACTTATGTGGGCGAATCGGTCATCGAAGTGGAGCAACAATCGCCGGCAGCAACCGTTGCCAGTACCACACAGCCGGATATTATTATACAGCCTGCAATATTGCCGGATCTTGCCATTGGGGTGCCAGTTATTGGTGAGCTTCCACCTCAGATTGAGCTCAAAGAGATCGACTACATGCCCGGCGAGCTGTTAGGCCAAAGTGCTCAAGGCATCTTTGAAAACGACATCGAAAGCAATAGCCTCGGTATTGGCAATGATGCTATCGCCGATTCGGATGTCATTGAGAGTTCTATACAGTATGGCGGTGATTTGATCGATGACGGTGCCGGCGGTGGTTTCGATGGTGTCGAGGGCTCCTACCCGTTTGAGAGTCCCGTCAACCATGAGTCACGTCCGCATCATTTGCATCGTGAACCGGTACCCTCCGTGGAGCTTCTCAACGCAACCACGCACAACGAGACTGGTGATCCTATACTCAGTGTTGGCAGTCGCTTGGGGGAGACCCATGAATCTAATGGCGTAGTGGATTATGGTGAGTTGTATTGCAGAATATACCTTTTTCCATGTGCTTATATTCCTGTTCCATTCGCTCTGTTTTATTTCAACTAGTGACAAATGTGGTCGCCCGTCTGGTCATCATCCTTGGCGTTGGAGTAGTCATTCTAACAGCTGGACTCTTGACCGCCATTTACTGTGTTGTTCGGTAAGTACTAAATATATTACTAATATATAACTGAATTTTTTTGGGGTTTTTAAGTTCAAAGTTTCACTTGAAATCACTAAAATTCATATTTATCTCTCATATCGAGATGGAGCTTTTATTGAGATGTCCTAGAGGCTAAAATAATGACCTTTTCAAACTTTTTCTTCGAATTAATCATGTGTAAACATAAATACCTCGATTAGATTTAAACTCATTTAGGGAATCAACGCTGTGAGAATAAGTAAAGAAAGTGCTTCTATGAAAACACATGATAAAGTTTGTGGTAAACTCAAGAATCCACGGGGAGAATAAGAAAAGACGATTGTATCTTAAGCCAATCGAGTTTATCGAAACTATATTTTTATTTCAACACAATTGAAATGATAAATTTATAAAGAATTCTTAAAATGGTGACAAAAAATAGAGTATGCATAGTGTATTCATGAAAGGGAATGTGAAAGAGAATAGAAATTTATTTACAAACAAAAGAAAATTTTATTTTTATTTATTTTTTATTTATATATATATTTTTTTTTTCGTTGTGGGAAAATTGGAAAGCATTTGAGTTGATTTTTGCACATTTGCCACGTCAATTGTTGTCTGGCAACGACATTGAAACGTGTCAAATGCCATGTCACAGCTTATCAGCAATAGCAATCTGTCAATAGCTGTCTGCTACGAGAGTTCAGCATGCCATGACATGGCCAAATATATACAGAAAATAATTGCAACTGATGTGGCATGAAGTCGAACCCACGAAGGAACCAAACAAACGGGTTAAATATGTGTCACAGATAGTTTACACTTAAATAAAATAAAAAAAACATACAAATCAAGCATACGCCGCGTACAACCTTCTATATTTAGATGAGTAAATTGAATGGAAATTTAAAAATACATCATATTTATATATTATAATATGATATTTTAAAAATATTGTATTATATTTAATATAGATTAACCCTAAATAAGTAAATGTATGTGTTAAATATATAACTTCACTTTTACAGGATAGCTCTTGTATTTAGAAGTGTAAATGAACAGTAGAAAGGTTTACAATGTAGGGCCGTATATGGAACTAAAGATTAACTAAGTATTTTAATAAGTGAGGTTAAGTCGATTGTTCAGCCTCAGAAATGGTATAAGAGAAAAGAATGTCTAACAAAAACTTAAAGTATGCCAATAAAGTGATATTCCATTTAAAAGAAATCGCATCACCATTACGAATTGATATGATTTCATCAAGAATTTATAGGTTTTGAGCTGCAACCATTTAATATTTCATGCAAAAGGGTTGACTCTAGCTACACGGCGAAGAGAAAGTGGAAAAGTGGATAAATAGAGAGGTAAAAGTCAAAGCAATAGACACACATTTAATGCACATGTGGGAGTTATTGTTATGGTAGGCGTGGCAAATCGCATTTATCAGCTTCATACTGGCATTTTATTTCTCTAACAGTAAAACTCTCATCGTTCTAGCCAAAAGGGGTGTAACCATAAGAGCAAGGGGGACCGACTTGATAGGAACTTGGCAGGAATACACTGACTGTGTCAAGAAAACCAAGAAGGAGCAATATAGAAAAAGTCAGAGCGACAAGGTGGCAAAGAAATAGAGTGAAAGGAAGAGAGGGTAAGGAGAGATAGATAGAGAAACCTACACGGTCCAATACGGATGTTGGAGCATGGTGAAAGGGGGGTCTGTCAGAGATGCTGGAGCAATGCTGGAACTCTGACTGTGACTGCGACTCTGACGCAATGTCAGCACGCATAAGCAGCTAGTGGCAGCTGGAGAAGTGCTTTGAGGCGTGGTGCGGGTGGTGCGGGTGGTTGGGGTGTTGGGGGCATGTGGCAAGGCGTTCATAAATCTCGAGCATGCCACGTAAATGGGAATTTGTTGCCGCGCGTTGCCTTTTTATATGCGGCCACTAAATGCCAAAGCAAAACAAAACTGGAGCAGTCAAAAAAAAAGAAGAGTGCGAGAGAGAGAGAGAGAGAGGGAGAGAGAGAGAAAGGAAATGGGACTGAAAGGAAACAGATGGGCAGGAAAGGGTGTGCGCAGGGTAGATATTGCGTTAGTTGGAAACTGTGACGGTTGGTCGTTCGGTTGACTTCTATGGGGTGCCACAAATCAACGCAGTGCGAGGCGAAATGCGACGCGTCGACAGACGCTAGCCGGAAGCGGAAGTTGCCACGGCAACAGACAGCAGCAGCAGCAGCAGCAGCCATGGTAAATGTAACGAAGCACAAGCCAAAGCACAGCACATGATAAAGATGCCAGTTAACAAGGCAAATGGCAAATGGCAAAAGGCGAATGGAGAATGGAGAATGGAGAATGGTGAATGGCGAATGGTGGAAAGCAAAGGCAGCGAAAGGAGCGAAGCAAAGCAAGTGAAACGTCGCATAAAACGTCAAATGGCAAACCACAAAATGTTGCCACAAAAAGGTGCCACACGCACACACACGCACACCAACACACACACACACACACCCACACACACACACACCATCAGCTGAATGTCGACAAATGCGCAACGGAAATAAATTTTCGCCTTTTCTTTTTACTTCTTTCGCACCACACACACACACAAAGTGAAGAGGGTGAAAGGAAATTCCACAATAAACTGTCGAGACGAGAAATTAGTTGTGCGTATGTGTGTGTGCTTCTGAGTGTATGTGTATGTGTGTGGGTGTGTATGTGTGTTTGTGCATTTGTATGTGTGTGTTTATTCACCAAGTGAAATACATTAAAAACGCACAAAAACAACAGGCAAATGCAAGCGACAACAATATACCCTGTAAAAAACAAGAAGGTCGAATATTAAGGCACATTCAACGCAAATGATATATTTAATTTTTTTCATATTTATTCTACGAAATGCTCTAGTATATTGCATAAGGTTATCACACATTAAATTTAATATTCATAGATCTGGTAGATGTCAAGATCTACACTTTGATATAGTTAAATCAATCTACAGTGAACCTTTAGTTTTCTCAGCTATTTATGTATTCAGTGCCAATTTTATTCATTATTATTACATTGAATTATTATTATATTGTATTATTATTTTATTATTTGTATTATTATATTATTATATTGTAATCACCCTCGCCTAGCATACCTTGTCTTAAACACTTGCAATGGGTATAAATACAATTTTCAGAGCTTGCAAATTGAGTCAGGTTACAGCCCAGGAACCAAGTGAAAGCAGGAAGAGGATGCATTTATAGGAGAACCAGGCAAGAGATTTAGTTTGCAGAAGGAAGTGGAAGTTGCGTTAAAGGTTTAGCTTACGATTTAAGGGTCTTCGAAAGAACTTAAACTGATTTTACCGACTTCATTCCGCATACTTAACATCCCATATTGATCACAAGTTTATGCCTTAAAAACAGGGTGTTCTTAAGTATATGCGATTTTAACATATTTTTACTTAAATATCTTTAATTTAGTATTCTTTTTCTAATATACTCTTCGATATATATTTTTTTTTAATCGATAGTAATTCCTAGGTTTACTTTTTCTCACATCTTCTGTTCTTTTAATATTACCTTCTCTCTTTCTTTTCTGTATAATTTCCACCATTTTATTTATTGAACTTTTGTGCTAATTGAAAGCAATCTGGCAACTCTGTAGATCAAATAGCAGTCCGTAGTTTTAATTCAACACTGCTGTGTGTGCTATGGGTTCAACAATTTCTCTTACAATTAACAATTGCTCTGAATTTCGAAGTTTTCACCTTTTTGCAATAAACTGTAGCTTTTTTTCTTGGCCAGAGTTGCCATACCTGGTAAGGAAAGGCAAGGGCGCGTTTGTGCAATTTAGCATTGAAAGCAGCGCAACAATTTGTGAATTTTCATCAACATTTGAAATGCATGAGATTTTTGCCTTAATGACGCTACCTCATCTCATACGCCCTATCTCTTTCTCTCTCTTTCTCTAACACTCTGTTTCTGTCTTTTTTTCTCTCTATCTTATACACTTATCTCTGCAACGCTGCGTTATTTTTCACTGTTTTCTTTTGCAGTTATTTGCTGAAGAGATATGGCACTTCAGGCGCCGCTGACGATGATACCGAACAGGGCCAAGGCGGTAAGGGCGAGGGCAAGGACTCCAAGCATGAGGTAAGTGCTCAAAAATAGTTTAAACAACAAAAGATGCACAAAATGTAGTGTATGACGAAGAAGCAGAAGAAGAAGCAGAAGCAAAAGCAGATGAAGATATAGAAATAGCGGATGCTGAAGTATAAGCATAAGCAGCTTCGCTCAAGGTATACAAGGGACAACAAACTTCAATTGAAATTTAAACGCAAATGCCATCAAGTGTCTTCCAACTTACTTCTTGCCACACTTGCAACAAAACCAACAGAGCCTCCTACCAACCACCCATCGAAACCCCCTCCCTCCTTACCATCAACTATGTACACTTGAATGCGGAAAAAATATGCCCTTTAAGTTATGCTAAGCAAATTCTTCGAATATTTCTATATTGTTATAGTTTAAACAAAGTTCACTTTAAGTTTTCATCCATACTTTGTCTAATTTTCATATCTGCGCATAAAGGAAAAGTTAAATCGAAATATTATGTACATATATATGGTGTATTATAATCAACTAAGTCAACCTTAAACCTTCAACCTATTGAAATTATATTATAAATATGTGGCGCATATTGTTACTGGTTTTACATCTCCATCGAATATGCTCTATAAGCATTGCCTGTACTAGATTTAAAAATATGATTTAGCTGCTTATATTATACAGTAACACATGAATAAAATTGGACCCCCCAACTAATATATTTCTCGAGATCTGAGCATGTGTTCGACCATTATAGCTCCACCTAGTGAAGTCGTTTTTAATGCTTTTTTTGGAGGTACTACCGCGTTTTGTGGCAATGCCTACACATATGACGTATATTCCTTAGTTGCTTGCCTGGAAAAATAGTTCAAATTCTATTCAAGTTTCTTAGAATCTATCTCGTTCTATCTATCAATGTATCGCTTTCATTCATTCACACACATACATAATTGTGTCTGCACCGTGTTATCCTTCCAGTCATCCTGCTGCAATTCGATTGCATCTAGTGGTTCTGTACCGCAACAGGATTTCTCGCCCTCGAATTCGAGTCGAAATTCGGTGTCGAATTCGAATCCAAATTCGAATTCGAGTCCCAATGTGATTGACAAAGCGAATGATGCACTCGTTCGCTCCATGTCCTTGGCGTTGGCTAGCGGCGTGCAACGCATCGAGTTTCAATTTGCGGCTCAAACAACCACAACAGCAGCAGCAGCAACAACAACAGTCACAGCATCTACAACAACTACTACCACATGTACAACAATAACTACAACAACAACTACAACAACAACTACAGCAACATCTGCAATATCTGACTCTGGCACTGCCACGCCCTCATTCGGGTTTAGTGGCTCTGTGACTAAGATGACGCTCAAAGATAATCATCTAATTGTTGTAACTGAAGAGCGGCATGTAAGTCGATTGGAATCTGAGCAGTGTTGCACAACAGTGTTCGTAAGAAGCATTGATAATCATGTTCGTAAGCAGTCAATAAGTTTTAACACCCAGTGTTGGTTAACAGCTTTGGCTAACAGTGTTGATTAACATTGCTGGCTAACAGTGTTTGTAAACAGCGTTACACGACAGTGTTGGTTAATGGACCGCTTAACAGTTCGAGCTGATAGTGTGGATTAACAGTGTTAGTCAATAGTGTTGGCTAAGGGTGTACACGAATTCTTTGTACATTCTCTTCTGATCTTTGCCTGCTCTTACTCGTTGTTGTGTCGTCTCTTTTTCCCACACTATACCGTTCTCTATGTCTCTTCTTTCTCTCTTCTGTGTATTCGTATTTTCGATCTATTTTTTTCTCTTTTCACTGTACATCAAAATTAATTCAAATTTAATGTTGTCGTAGTATTTGATTGTCTGACCTAATTGATTTTGATCGTTGCCTTAAATATGTTACTTCAATGTTTAAATAAGAAACATAGGTCTGTCTCGTTTTCACAAAATTGGTATTTGTATATAAAAACAGTGTGTGCCTCTATTGTTTCCTTTCTGTCTAACTCAATAATGGTAGACGTACCGTTTTTTTTTTTTTTTTTTTGAAAATGTCATCAATATTCTTCTATACAGCTGTAAATTTCTCAACCTCAAACTGTGAACTGTGATTGATCCCTTGTACCATAAATTATAGATGTTTCCCTCTTTGTCTCTCACTTCCTTTTTCTCTATTTATCTGTGCCTTTTTTTTTATTATATATGTGTATTTATATGATATATATATATAGTAAGTATATTCCAAGAATATGTTCTATCAGCTGCGTTTTGTACAATTTCTACACTAAGAAAAAAATCACTTAAAATTATTTCGAATTTGAAAATATTTATAATTTTTGTATAACTGATATGGGTTCAAAATTGCTAGTTTTTATCTATTATTAAATACTTTTTTATTTAATCAATTGATTTAAAAATATAAGAAAATCAGATTACCAGGGATTTTAATCAGTGTAGCTTCTGTCACTTTGTGAGTACTTAGTTCTCTCTATCACTCTCACTTTAACCCTATGGAAATGCAACCCTTTTTACATTTCGCATGGTCGATGCTCGCACTCAGTGCGTCATTTCTTTGTTGTTGTTGTGACTGTTAATGTTGTTGTTGTTGTTGTTGTTGTTGATGTTGCCTGTTGCTTGTTGCACCTGTTTAGTCTTGCCACACTCTCCGACACTACAATATGCCTCATCTAAACAGGTCGATATATGCTTTATATAACTCCTTTAATATCTTTCCCTCTCTTCTTCGCTCTTTTTCTCTCCATCTCTTCTCTACATTTCGCTGCCTCTTTTACTCACTCTCTCTCGTAGGACATTTCACGGAATGCCCGAGAGACCAAGATGCACACAGACAAGGACGGCGTCTTCGTGGTGGAAGTGGCACGTGGGATTGACTCCAAGCAGCAGATGAGTGACGGTTGCGCTGCTACACCATTGGGGGGTACTCCAGCTGTGGCTGCTGCTGGCGCCGACACCACAGAGTTGCCCTTCGATACGAGCGTGAAGCAGGTGATGGAGGACTGCACGTTGCCACCATGCCACGAACAGGTACAGATACATGCACCACCCAGTGATTTCGGTAATGCAACTGGAGCCGCGGCTGCACCGGTATCAGGAACAGCTGGAGCAGGCACAGGAGTGGGTGCTGCTGTGGGCTTGCATCTAATTGAGGAGGAGGAACAGCTGTTGGAGGAAGAATCGGTGCAGCAGCAACATCAGGCAGTACAGCAATCGCAAACGGGCCTTTCACAGTCGGATCTGAGCTCTACATCGTCGGGTGACTCAAACAAGCGCTACTCCTATGGTAATCAGGAGCTGTATGTGCTCGAACAGCCGGGCTATGCCAGCTGCGGTGCCACACAGTGGGAGCTTGGCGAGCACAGCCAAGCAGAACAGCAGCAACAGGATCAGGACAAGGAGGAGCAGCAGGAGAAGGAGCAAGACAAGGAGCAGCAAAAGAAGCCAGATAATGAGCAGGAGAAGAAGGAGGAGGAGGAGCAACAGCAGCAACAGCAGCCCGCAGAGACAAAGAACGACGAGCAGCAGGAACAAGAGCAACCACCGTTAGAGGAGCAGCTCGAAGAATGCCCAGAGCCAGTGCCAGCACCGCCAGCCTTCGGTAATGCGGAGGAGCAGCCACAGCAGCGCCATGAAGAGCAGGAACAGCAGCAGAAGGAGCAGCAGGAGCAAGAGGGGCAGACTGAGCTAGAGATACCCAACCAAGTGGCAGCTGCTGCAGTCGAAGCAGAACCAAAACGAGAACCAGAACCACAGACAGAGCCAGAGCCTGAGCCAGAGAATGGCTATGATAGCCTAATGAGTCTGCCTGCGCCGCCCTCCACTGAGGAGATCAAGCAGCTAAACGATTTCACGCTGATGGAAACGAATCAATTGGACTCATTGCCTCCACCACCGCCGCCGCCACCGCCAGCGCTTAATGATGATGACAACAACAGCCACAACGAACAACAGCAACAGCAACAGCAACAGCAACAGCAGCAACAACAACAACAGCAACAGTTGCAGTTGGAACCTAAGGCAGCAGCATCGCTGCTTAGCAATGGGATACACACGCATGCAACAGCAGCAACAGTTGCCAACGGGGAGCCAGCAACATTGACACCACCAGCATCGCCTCCAGCATCGCCAACAGTTGCTGCTGGCACCGTCTCCGTTTCCGCCGGCAACAGCTCCACCCTCTGCGGCAGCCTCGGGCTCAGCAATGGCATCCATGCTGTGACGGTGCCAATGGCTGTCGATGTGAATGGCAGTTAAGAAGAAGAACAACAACAACGAGAATGAGAATGTGAAGAATAATGAGAACATTTAATGGAAGAGCTAGAGAAAGATTAAAGCGACATAATATGAGAGTTAGCGAATAAAACCAAGGTAAGTGCATAGAAAATTGAAATTGATATTGCAAAAATTTACAAACAAAATAAATAAATAAAATAAATCAAATAATTTTTAAAAAATTAAAAAAAAAAATAATAAAGTCACAATTAAAACAAAAGCAAAATAAATAAAAAACATATAATAAAATAAAAATAAATAAACAAAATTTTAATTGGAAACACTACAGCTATAATAATAGATTTGAAAATTGATATGAAATGAAAAAATAAAATTTAAATATACAAGGAAACTTATAAAAAATAAATATAAAATGAATACGAATTATAAAATTAAACGTTAAATTAATAAAAAAGAATTAAAATCTAGCATATAAGGCACATGTTTACAGAACTCTCAAACTACTTTAGACATAATTTAAATTTAAAAAAAAAAAAAAAAAAATACAGACAAGAAAAATATATAAATTAAATAATTTTTTTTTTAACATCACAGATAAAGGTGACAAAATGTTTAGGTTAAGTTAAGAGCTAAATTTAAACTTAAAAGTAATCGAGAAATGAAAACAGAAAAGTCTTAAAATAATAACTATAAGAAACTGAATAAGCAAAATGCAAAAATATTGAAATTTTCCACTTAACTGTTTGTTGATTTTCGAATCTTATAATATTTAAGAACAAGAAAAACAAAAAACGAAGCAAACTAAATGAAAAAAAAAAAAAAAAATAATAATAATAATAAAATAGAATTAATTGTTTATGTCTAAATGTTCCACTCAAATGCTATTACAATGTCTATCTATGTATTTAAAATCCTCCAACAAGCCCCACCCCCTGTCCCCACAGCTAAATGGAGAGCAAACTACCCAACAAAATACAAGAATAATCCGAATATTGGTAGAAATATGTAAAAGATCTGCTCAAATTATTTCAACTTTGACTACAATGATACTATAATACCAATTAATCCATTGAACTCAGTTCAACCATGCGCTAGAGAAGTCAGTTTTATTATTGATAAAGGACTATTTCAACTAATCCCGTTAACTCGGTCATTCTACGCGTTAGTGCTATCAAATTCCATGCATTGATTGGGCTAAATATAAGGCTTAAGTGTCGAAAACCCTGTGCTGATCGAAGTGCCCACTAGTTTGTTATGGCAACAGTAGTTATCTACATAGATCTGAGGAATTTGATATTTAGATAGCGCTGACTATAAGAAGTAGGATGGGATATCTTTTTGAATTCAGACAAATAGAACAACTAGAATTAGAAATAATGAATATGGCTAAGACATTTAAAACACCGTACACCGAAATATTCAAATTTTGTTCTCTCTCTCGTGACAAGTAATCAAATGTGCCGAAATTTACACAGAAACCGGAAACCAAAACACAATTTACAATAATATTTATACAATATACGAACTTTACTTACAATTTGTGTGAACTTTGATTAAAACTATAAAAAAAAGTGAATAATCGAGCAAATCGAAAGAATTGCAGATAGTTTCACACACATACAGACACAAAGATAACTAAGAGGACTTCAGATTTAGCTACAAGTATATTATATATATACATATATATATGGATGTACTATGTATAACTTAAGAGATACTAATAATGAAATGAACTTTACTTAGTGAAACGAAACAAAAATCAAATATTACAAAATATTTATTAAATATAGTATATGTGAAGATTTAAACGTGAAAAAAATCGAATTCAAAAAATTGAGATTAATGTTTAAAAGTAAAAAATGAATGAAGTTTAATTATATGACATGATATGATATGATATGAATGAAATGAGCGTAGTGCGTGCACTGCAAGTAGCGCGTATTTTATAGAGATATCCCAAAGATATAGCAAGTTATGATACGATATGATATGACATGATATGATATTATGATATTAGATCAAGTCAGGTTTTTAAGTTTTTCTTTAAGTTTCGCTGAATTGTTGATTCGACTGTTTTCGATTCGATTGTTTTACCCTAATAATTGATATAAATGTAACCTTATAATAGTATATAATCTAGGCACGAATGCTGGGTGAATGTTTGTTTTTTTTTTTTAGAGTCAAAAAGCCAAACGATATAATATTGAAAACATGATTGAAATAACAGAAATAAATAAATGTGATTGTTATTTACACCTAAGTTACGATTAAATTGATAAACTATATATGTGAATGTATGTATGTAAGGTATGCCAAACGAAAACAATATACATATATATATATATGTATTACTATATATCGTATATAGCCAAAAAGATAGCCAAAACACAATTTGCTATATGCTATTACCATGTAAGGCTACTAAGTGAGCATATAGTCATAATGTCGAAAACTGAACGCGATTGGAATAACGAATAAAATGACGAATTCAAATATTAATAAAATTGTAATGATTTTTTAATGGGAGCTTGAAGAATAGTATTCACAAGAGTCTATCGTATAACCTCAATCGGAAAAAGAGAAACCAATGTTTCATTGCGATGCGAAATACAATGTTCCTATGGGAACTAATGCAGTGTTGGTAAGTACTTAAAGGTAAATATATGTTTTATTAGATTAAAGTTAAATTTGTGTTGTTAAATTGAGTTTTAATATAACAAATGTAAATTTAGTAACTATGATAGAGTATAAACTAAAGTTACTTGATTATATAACGTATACGATAGAGACAGAGAACATTCCAATGACTATACAGTTGGAATGGATCACATTATAGGGAATGTTGGTATTTACGATTTGGATACGTATAATGCTATTTCGTAGAGTACTTAAAGCTGAATAACTGATTTATTATTAGATACTAGATAAAGTGCCAAAGTATAGCATCAAATAGAGCTAAAAGGATGACAAGAAAGCACATTGAAATTCAAAAAAAGAGTAGAGGTGAGAAATAGAGTAGGGTACCGTGTTATATGAGCAGTTTGAGGGGCACCATAAGCTTAGTGAAGCAGAGCTCATCCATAGCTTGTGTCACAGAGATGTCAGCATCGAGTGACGTTGCCTTCACTTGCTACTTGCGGCTGCTGTAGCTGCGCTTTGATCAGCGTGGAGTATCAATAAAATTAACAAGCCCTTAACAACCCACTTAAGCGACGCCGCATGTTTAAAGGCCCATAAAGTCCCCATAGCTGTCCAATAACTAGGCAGCTTGAAAGGGCCACACTCGCCGAATAGAGACTAGAACAGAGAGAACGACACAAAGTGAGACGAAGCCAGAGTGAAAAGAGAATGAAAATGAGCACAGGAATAAACGGCGAGTATGGGCCATAAAGAGCGAGTGACATGTACCAAGCATTAACTGCATCTGAGCCGTAAGCAGCTTCATACCAAATAGGGGTCTTAGTAGTACGACAGTGTGGTTTTGGTGAAGTCTGGGTGCTTTTACTTGTTCTTGTTGCTGCTTTTCTCTGTGAACTAGTGCAGTTTAGTTGCACGTTTCATGTTCCAACTGATAGCAGGCATTTAGAGCCACACCCATCGCCCACACAGCCCACAATCTCTGCCCACCCATAGATAGGGCCAACTACATTCGGAGTTTTTATGCTGGAGCAGCGAGTGTTCAGTGTACAATTTAGTGGCATGAAACCTCACAATTTTTATAGTCTGCATATTGATTCCGCACCCTGTTGTTAGATTTAATACTGAGTACGATTTTACAGTGTTGCAAAATGCCACAAAATAATACCTTCAATACGGTTTTTAGCGTGATTCGACTGCCACACAATGTTCGACTTAATGTTTCTTTTCATCTATAACCTATGACAGTCCTTGGATTATAACATAGACAATATTGGAGATGTGAAATCTTTTTGGACTCATATCTGTGAGTTACGATACTTTTACTTGTTAGAATTTGGTCTTAGAGATTGTATATGTAAGCTTTGTTTTAAGCATAGATCACAACTTTTCTTTAATAATAACATATACCCTTGTTATTTTAAGATTGAAGTTTTTCCTATTTTTACTCAGCACATGTTTCCATGCTTGTATTAAGTTTCTTATTGTACATGAAACCCTGTAAAAAAGTCTAAGCTGAGGTATAATAAGTGAAATTTAATTTAAAACAATCAAGAGCAGCCATAATCTATTATAAATGACTATATATAATATATCATCGTATGCGCGAGCATGAAATAGTTCATGGCATGTGGTAGCCCATATTATGAGTAGCTTATAGTCGGTTGCACCTGACTGTTCCGTTGGTTGTTGCCTGTTTTTCTTAATTGCAGGACAACGCGTGTGTTGCTAGCAATCTAATGAGCAGCTCATCCTCAACAAAACTCCAAGTTTGTATTTCCTATTCACTACGCCTCTCTCTCTTACTCTTTTTCTTTTTCTCTGTCTCCCATTCTCTCTCTCTTTCTTTCTCTCCCTACTAGCCCAGCTTCAACTCTCTGTAGAACTCCATATTTGCTTTCTCCCTCTTTGGATCCCTTTAAATGCCATCCCCTTTCTCTTACCTCTCTGTCCTCATATCACAATTTATCTCACTCTCTCCTTGTTTCTCCCTCTCTCTTTACAACTGTCTCTTTCTCTCTCTCTCTCTCTCTCTCTCTCTCTCTCTCTCTCCCTCTCTCTTTTCCTCTATTCTTCTCTTTTACTAATTTTAAATTGCTGTCACAGCACGTTGACACCCATGTATGTGTATAGAGAAAGAGAATGAGAGAGCAAGAGAGAGATTCAGAGTAAAAGCGAGATAGAGAGAGTGTTTTTGGGTTGAAATTTTAATGAAAAACACTGTGGCAACGTGACGTTTTATTGTCGCCTGTTCGTATTGGGTGCCTCTGCATTTCAAATTATTTTTAATTGTCAATTTTTGTGGCATGGCCACACGTTTGAGGTTTACGCCACATTTAGGTGTCCGCCATGGCAACGGCTGTCATTTGTTGCTGTTGCTGTTGCTGTTGCTGATGTTGCTGTTAGTGTTGCTGTTAGTGTTGCTGTTGCTGTTGCTGTTGTTGCAGCTGCGGTGAGTGGCAATCAAAATATTAATGCCACGGACAGTTGATTAACCGCAAATTGCCAAATGAAACAAACCAAACATAAAGCCAAGGCATGCAACACCGATACCGACACCAACACGAACACCAGCAACAGCAACAGCAACACAACAGCAACATCAACTACGACTCCAAGTTCGCATTACATATTTAAAATCAAATTAACCCACAGTGAATGACAGTGAATGAACGAGTAAGAGAGAGAGTTGGCTTCATCGTGAGTGCGAGTCTTTTATGGCACTTGCAACAAATCAGCAGCGCAAAATGTGAATGCAATTGACAGCTACCTGCCACGCCCATACCCCTCTAGATCAACAGCAGCAACACAGAAATGTTGCACCTGTAATACAGCAACAACAACAACAGCATACAGCAACACCAGCAACAACAGCAACGACAGCAACAACAGCAACAACAACAA